>JANTBZ010000005.1:677524-689600 GCA_024741255.1 Exechia fusca
AACTACACAAAAAACTTGGAAAAATCACAACAATAAAACTAATCCATGGATAAAAAATGTATTATGATTTTCGTTTTTAGGAACACAATACGCATAAGAAATATTATATTTGAAGCGAGTATCTCACCAAAAGTCGAAATTTGTCGGGTAGTGTTACCAGCATTATGAATAGGTAATACAATTTATGCCTGTCGTTTTTTGAACAAACTGGGTATGGGTATAAAGAAGAATGTCCTACTACCTGCACTCGTCTCCGAGTTGCCGCGAATCGCGGCTCCCTTCGTGAGGTCGTCAAAAGCTGACATTGCCATCGACATTCCGATGGCAACGGCGCCACCAATGTCCTCACCGATATCCGGTATTGCCGCTGCACGACCACTGACATCGGCAACGGACGCCAACAGCGCTAGCGCTCCAACAGCAGCTACAGCCAACATAATGTTGGGATTTGGTGGACAGTAAAACGTTGAATTTGTTCGTTAAGCTAATAAAACACCTGATGCGACAGCAGCTCGCAGTCAACAGACCGATTGTCAACCGATGCGGCGTGATTTTGTTCAGAAACGTGTAAGAGTGATGTAGATATGTCGCGTGAGATAGCTGAAATATAATAGCATACGGTCAATTATTAAAAAAATGTGTTGATTACATGTCACCCAGCAATTATATTAGTTTATGGACGACTCTCTGTAGCAAATGACACAATCGCGTTGGATTCGCTTGATTGTTATTTGTGTTCACAGTGTGCAATTTTACCTCGTCTGCACCTGTCGCGTATTCAGATGCCGCACTGATGAACGAAAAGAAAATCGTTGAAAACTCTATTGCAATAGATGTCGCCGGCTCGCCGAAACTCCAATCAATCGAATATTTACACCAATTACTCGCTCATTATTATCGGCGCGGCGATAAGATATCGTCGACGCTCGAATTGCTCACGGCAATGCAAGATGTTTCTTCATTCACCAGTATCGAATGGATCGTGACTTGGTGCGGACAGTCATCAATGGATATATCGACAGCGTAGCGAGTGATTGTAAGAATTACGCGCCGTGAAAATGTACAGCAACGATTCGGATTCGGACGACGAAAACGTGCCGCTGAACGGGTAATTACGATTTACATCAGGATAACTGGCCACATTTGAACTCTCCGATGCCCGTTTTCCCACATATCATTAACTTCCGGTGCTGCTCGTGACATCTCTATCGCTTTGTTGTGCATACTGGCAAGCTCTTGAGCATGTGTGTTATCATTTCCGTACGGAATTGCTTATCACAAGAAAAGTCGTGACGTGACCGCAAACAAGATAATATTCAAGTGTGTGTTGATACAATTCCAAACCGACGTCATTGTTTTCCCCAACCGTTCACAGCCGTGGCGTCTATCCCAAAGACCAGAAACTGTGGGACTCATTTCAGGATCCGCCACCGGCCGAAAGTGATGGCTCCCTGCTGGAGAACCAGCGCTTCAGCGGGTTCAAGAAACTGATGAAAGCGTTCGCCTATCTGTTTGTGTTTGCCGTCACTCTGGGCACCGGCATCGCATCGAAAGTGAGTTTGTTGCTCATGGTCGGCCAGGTGCGCGGAACAACCAACACGACGTATTGTGACGTCGACAGTGGGAGTGCGGACGATGGGCAAAGGGTCGTACATGCACCGGCTGACGCTCGCATCGCCTGCATATGGGCGATATGCGGGGCGTTCGCCGTGCCCGAGGTCGGCACCCTGATTCGGGCCGGACGAATCGTATTCTTCCGCAATATTCGTCGATTTACGTGGGTGGAATTGATGCTGGTCATGGTCGGTGAACTCGGGCATGTCGTCGGTTTGGCGATGCTGACGTTTGTGGTGTTGCCCGAACTGGATGCCATCAAAGCGGTTATGCTGACGAATGCAATGAGTCTGGTGCCGGCTATATTGAGTGAGTGAAACAGCATGGACTTTTTTGGTGTGGTGATAATATAATAGATAAACCTATCTTGGGCTTGGATTGTTTAATCATGATAACTTCTTCTTTCTTTAACATCTTCATTCAATTTCGATTGTTCACGAAGATCTTATCAGTCGCCCGCAAGTACGCGGTCGAAGTCCGTTCGTTCACCAGGCGCTCGACTCGCTCGCCCTTTTGGCACAGCTGACCGGACTGCTAGTTTGGCTACTTCTCGCAGCCCTGCAACAGCAACAACTAGATGCGCCGATTGTGTTGCTCCCCGTTGCTGGGGCGTTGATTTCGATGCGCTGGTGGGAAAACTACGTCAGCTCGTCGAGTTGGCTGCGACCACTGCGCAAGTTGGCCTCGCTCAAGGAACGTCTCACCGAGTCACGCTATCACATCTATCTGTTTGTGACGCCGATGAAACTGGTGTTGTTTCTCGGCTGCGCTCTAATCTCGGCCAGCACGATGCCAGCCGAACCAATTCCCATTGAGCAATTCTTCTCCAACTTTACCAACGGCTTCAACGCGATCGATGACAAAGGCAACACCATTCACGGCGACTCGTTGGTGATGGTCTGGGTGGGCGTGATGCATGTGCTAGCCTCCTGGCTGTTCTTCGTGTTCGCCAAGTTCTCGTGCAAAATCCAGATACAGAGCTTCAGTCTGGCGCTGCCCGCCAACCTGGTGGTTCCGTTCACCGTGCTGACGTTGATCGTCCTGTGCGGTCTGCGTGCAGCGGATCCGTGCGCCTTGGAGGCCATTCTGCCGGGCTACCTGTTCGTGCGTTCGCCGCGTTTCAATGAGCTGTGGGATTTCGTGGGCGCCCAATGCGGCTGGACGTGGGTTCTGTGGCTGGTCGCCCAGGCGTGGATCACCAAGCACGTGTGGACGCCACAGAGCGATCGCAATGCGGCCACCGAGCGCCTGTTTGTCGCTCCAATGTACTCGACGCTGCTGGTCGACCAGTGCGTGACGATGAACCGGCAGCGGCAGGATCGCGAGCGTCCCGATGACGAGCAGCGATCGTCGACGAGCCGCCGCCGTTCGGACATTGAACTGCAGCAGCAGCAGAGGCAGAGCAGAAAGCAGGCCAACGTGATCGATGCCAAGGCCAAGGTGAACAGCAATGCGGCGCATGGCATCCAGCCGAGCGATCGCATACCGCAGGTGTACATTTGTGCGACGATGTGGCACGAGACGAAGGAGGAGATGATGGAGTTCTTGAAGTCGATTCTGCGATTGGACGAGGATCAGTGCGCACGGCGCATGGCCATGAAGTATATCAATAAGCCGACCGATCCGGTGGACAGTGAATACTACGAGTTGGAGAGTGGGTTACAACGACAACTGTATTGAAATGTACAAGGAATAATGTTCGAATTTTCTCTCTCTCCCACTGCAGCGCACATCTTCTTCGACGACGCCTTCGTCAACAATCCGAAACTCGTCGCTCCCGACACCGCACCGCTCAACGCCTACGTCAAAGACCTCATCCTGCATCTCGACGAGGCCGCTCGCATCGTCTACAAGACCAGCATCCGCATTCAGCCGCCGGTTAAAATCGAAACGCCCTACGGCGGACGTCTCGTGTGGACGCTGCCCGGCCGCACGCTCATGATCGCCCACCTCAAGGACAAGAACAAAATACGCCACAAGAAGCGCTGGTCGCAGGTCATGTACATGTACTATCTGCTCGGCCATCGCATCATGGACGCTCCGGACGCTTCGGCGGAGCGCAAAATGGTAATCGCCCAGAACACGTACCTGCTGGCGCTGGACGGCGACATCGATTTCCAGCCGGAGGCCGTGCACCTGCTGATCGGGCGCATGAAGGTCGATGACGATCTGGGGGCCGCGTGCGGACGCATCCATCCGGTGGGCAGCGGTCCGATGGTGTGGTACCAGGTGTTCGAGTACGCCATCGGCCACTGGCTGCAGAAGGCCACCGAGCACGTGATCGGCTGTGTGCTGTGCAGCCCCGGCTGCTTCTCGCTGTTCCGCGGCCGAGCGCTGATGGAGAACAGCGTGATGGCCAAGTACACGACCATGTCGGAGGAGGCACGGCACTATGTGCAGTACGATCAGGGCGAGGACCGGTGGCTGTGCACGCTGCTGCTGAAGCAGCGCTTCCGCGTCGAATACTCCGCAGCCTCGGATGCGTACACGCATGCGCCGGAGACGTTCAACGAGTTCTACAACCAGCGGCGCCGCTGGGTGCCGTCGACCATGTGCAACATCCTCGATCTGCTGGGCGATGCGCGATCGATTGTGGTGAAGAACAACTCAATTTCGATGCCGTACATCGCGTACCAGGCCATGCTGATGGTGGGCACGATCCTTGGGCCGGGCACGATTTTCCTGATGATGGTCGGAGCGCTGGTGTCGGTGTTCAGCATACCGATTTGGTATTCGTTCCTGTGGAATTTCGTGCCGCTGTTCGGGTTCATGGCGATCTGCTATTTCTGCGTGCAGAAGTACCAGCTAATCGCGGCGTTCACGCTGACTTCGGCGTACTCGCTGGTCATGATGGCGGTGATGGTGGGCGTCGGCATGCAAATGCGCGAGGATGGCCTCCTGTCGCCGTCGTCGGTGTTCTTTCTCGTGGTCGCCCTCCAGGTGGTGGTGACGGGCATCCTGCATCCGCAGGAGGCGAACGCGCTGAAGCACGGCATCGTGTACTACATTACGATTCCCTCTATGTACATGCTGCTGGTGATCTACTCGCTGTTCAATCTGAACGATGTGTCGTGGGGAACGCGAGAAAATCCGCAGGCGGCGGCAGCCGCACCACCGAAGGCGGACGACCCAAAGAAGTCGACGTCGCATCTCGGGCGATTGTTGGATTCCATTCGTTCCACTGGGCAAGAGGAGAACGGTTCACTGGACTTCTCGGTTGCCGGCCTATTTCGGTGTATGCTCTGCACTCATCCGAAATCAAATGCGGAGCAGGTGCAACTGTTGCAGATCTCCGAGCAGTTGGGCGAAGTTGATCGATGTATGAAGCAGTTCATGATGAAATTATCGGGAGATCCGACGACGGTCATGCTGGAGGGGGATAATGGGAACGACAGCGACGATGTGAACTCGCTGGTTAACCTCAATATTGGCCAGGAGATTAAGGACGAAATGGAGCTGATGAAGCTGCAGATGAATAACTATCTGCCCGATTGGCTGAAGGATGAGTGTATTAAGAACGCCAGAAACGATACGATCTCCGTGAACGAGGAACAGTTTTGGATAGATTTGATTGAGAAATATTTGAAACCTCTGGACAAGAACGAGGAAGACGAGGTAAGTTTCTTGGCATACGAATACGCGGTATATCACAAATGTTTCAATGTACTCTCATTTCCACTACAGAAAAAAGTCAAAACCGAATTGCTCGCACTGCGTGACATCGCCGTGTTCGCCTTCGTCATGATGAATGCCCTCTTTGTGCTGATCGTGTTCCTGTTGCAGCTGCACAAGGATGAGCTCCACATTCGATGGCCGTTCAACGCCAAGAACTTCATCAGCTTCGACGGCGAAAAAGAGATCACCATCCAACGCGAGTACCTCGAACTCGAGCCCATCGGTCTCGTCTTCGTGATGTTCTTCGGGCTGATTCTCGTCATCCAGTTCATCGCAATGCTCGTCCATCGTTTCGCCACCGTCTCGCAGATCCTGGCCACCACCGAGCTGGACTGGTACTGCGGCAAAGACAACGCGGACATCACGGCGCAGGCCGAGCTCTCCGGCAAAGCGGTCTCGATTGCGCTGCGCACACAGCGCCCGCAACCGCAGTGGGACGAGAACGACATGACCAACGAACAGGAGCAGATCGGCCGCAAACAAACCATCCACAAGATCATGTTCCAGCATCGCCAGCGCGTCGACTACAGCAATCTGGAGACGAACTTCAAGCGGCGCTTCTTCAAGGAGGGCGACCTGGACGTCAACATGCAGCGCATCTCGATGAGCCGCAAAACGATCACGCTGCTCGATCATCGTCGCCAGTCGATCATCCAGGAGCGCCGTGCGACGCTGGAGCGCCGTCGCAGCCAGATGCAGAGATTGCCGCCAAAAACGAATACGGGAGCATCGCTGGTGAACAATTTCAACTCGCCGCCGCCGACGAACGTCGCCGATCATACGTACAACACGATTCAATGGGCTGGCGGCAATGCTGGCGGAAATGCGACGTCATCGTCGTCCAACGGTTCGTCGTCGGCGGCGCAAACGTCGTCGGTGCGCAAACCGTTTGGCGCTGTGGTCGCGCGGATGAACGCGAACGTTGACGATGACGACGACGACGATGATGAGTATATGTTTGGAGGCACCGGAGGTCCGGCCGTCAATCGGGGATTCGCGGCATGCATGAACGACGATGATCCGTTCGATAGTGTGCCGACGACACCGACGGCGCGTGCGCGTCCAAGTCGTGTAACGTTTTCATGAATATAATATAATTAAATGTCAAATGACACATATGGACAAGAGTTTATTACACCCATTAAATGAGTAAGAACATTCGAATTGAATGCTCTAGTGCAGAAATCCGCCTATATTCGGTCTTCACTTTTAATGTGCTTCAGTTCGAACACCTCAACTGGTTTTAATTTGTTTTCCTGTTTGTACCTGAAGCTGATAGAGGCATCATCAACATTTTCAACCTCCCAAGTTCTGTTTTCCGACGGTGGCCAATTGAAAGTAAAATGTCAGGATAACTGCATTTAATGCAATCATTTATTTCAGTCAAAAACACGATTTTCATTAATAAAAATAAAATACTATTATTCTTAGAAATCAGATATGATCATTATATACTTTCGTTTTGGGTTGAACTTGAACTCTTAAGAACCATCATCGCATACGGTGATGTCTACCAGTTTAACAACCTTAAAAGTGCGATTCACATCATCAGTAGGCGCTGGGCGCTGGGTTTGTTTGCTTGTTTATATATACACATGTCATATATCATTGGAAACATCTGACATTCAGCTTCAACATGGGACACATTTTTCGAAAATCCCAAGTCCGTAGCAATAACAATGCTGTGGTAAACATGTCAATGTTCGTGATGAAAAGAGTTCACTTGCGGGTTGGTTGCATTTGGCAACGGATTTAAATTGGCGATTGAAAAATGATATATTTTAGAAACCTAATTGTGAAAAATCATTGATAAAGTCACAACTATATGACCATGGTTGTATTAGAAGGAAGTAATGGGCTTCGAGATCTCAAATTTTGCAAATCAGTTAAAACTGTCGTTACCTGAAGATACATATAAATTTTATCCAAATATTGGAAGATAAAGGCCAAAAATTGGCCGAAGTATCGAAAATCATGATTTCTTGAAGCAACATTTTTATGCGCATTTTCAGTGCGCATCCAGCCAAAGTGGTCAATATAACGATTCCTTCGCTCGGCTATGGGCTCTTCTCTTCACCGCTGTAATCAACAGACCTGGTGCCTTCTGATAACAATTTATTCTCATCGATGGGACACGCACTTCCAGGCCTACAGCTCAAAACTTTCGAAAGAGTCGAAATAAACGTTGATGGATGGTTTTCAACGCGGCCGAGGAGGGGCTTCCGGGATCGATCCATAAATTTACATAAAGATGCGAGAAATGTATAGCTAACGATGGGCTTACTCTTTAATATGATATCTCATATACTTTTCCTGTAAGCGCGTTTAGAAATTCATCGCACTTCTGAGGTTGTCAAACTGGTATTTTGATTAACAGTAATAGTATCAGAGATTTCATATTATATATATTTGTGTCTATCGATCGTTAGCTACAAATTTCTCTCATCTTGACGAAAATGTTTGCATGGCACCCGGAATCCGTTCTGCTTCTTCGAATGTTTCGGGCTGTCGGCCTGGAAGTGCTTGACCCATCAATGAGAAAAAATGCTTCCCAGAAGGCGCCAGGTCTGTTGATTTCAGCGCACAAGATAAGAGCTCATAGCCGAGCGAAGGATACGATATATTGACAACTTTGGATGGATGCTGAAAAATCATGTTTTTTAAAACTTTTGCCCATTTTTTGCGTTTTTCTCAATATATGGTTCATGATACGCCGAACTTGGGATCTTGAAGCTGTTGAAGCTGAATGTCAATTCTTTCCAATGACATATATCATGTCTGCAAGAGGTGTGCAAGTGTGCATTGAAAGCTGAAAATGTTTCATGACAAGTAAAGACTTGCCACTGGAGAACGGTCAAATTTAAACGATTCGAATTGACACTAATCGCTAGTTATATTATACATCTCTAGCAATTCAGCCAATATTTTCATAATACTATTTAATAGATGCATGAATAAGGAGTTAACTCATAAACCTCCTTTGCGGCCGGTGAATCATTGATTATTTTGGGACAGACATTTCATTACATATTCCATAAAGGCGAATAGTATACTAGAAAGATCGATATTTATTTTTTTCGTTGATTGAATGGAAAAGAATATTTATCAGGTAAAACTTATTTACAATAAAAGTAAGTATGTTGGCGATTTATTCATTGATAAATATCACCACGGGCCCTATAATTGCGCTTCTTACAATTTCGTGTTTAATTGTATTTCAATAGGCCCATGCATTTTTTCAAGATGAAACATTTACAAATTCTGACGAGAAAAAACATTATTCACCATATCAAAGTAAATTAAATATTTTTGTGATATTGGAGAAGTACAAGAGCAATCTCCGCGAACCAACTTTTACAGGTACGACATCTTCAAAGGTGTATGATGACCAGACGATAACATTAAAATACCTATTTCGATTTGGCCATTCGTAGCATTTCGAACCTTCAAGACTAACCTTATCTCATTCAATTATTCAACGCGTTCGGCAGAGAAACCTCGCTGAAGAAAAATTCAGGTGTATATGTATGCACACCCCTAGTATATAAACAAACAAACAACCCGAGCGTGTGCTGATGAACTAAATCCCTGTTCAGAGGTTGTAGAACTGGTAATCTACCTGAACGGTATATGCGCGCCCATATTGGCGGCGCTATTGGCATCGTAAACATATATTCTTCGGCAATATTCGACGTCGACGCGACGTGCGCTTTATGTACACAAATCACCATTGTAAACACGCGACGTCGTCGCTGCTGTCGGTGTCGGTTACGTGATAAGATTAACTCACTGCCGGTCTTTGGCGATAGATTATCTTGACGTATTACGCACACACCGCGACATCGACAATGACATCGGGTGCCGACCTGATAACACGCCGACGAAGACGTTTTATGAGCTCTATGCAGGTGCAGCAGGTGGAAAAATAATATCGAAATCAGTCACAGACAGCACGTCGACGCGGTCTGAACTACACACTATTCAAAGTTTTCTCTCGTGCTTCTCGTCGCATAACTATGCCATCGTCTACGTCGCCACATCCCCAACCCTTATGGATGGATGATCAGTTCGTCCGGCGTCTACTCACCAAACTCCACGGCGACGGCGACTTCCAGCTGCACAGCAGCCAGATCGTCCCACTGTCGTCGGCCAGCGCCGGATCGCCGTTCTCGAGCCCCATCTTCCGGCTGACCACGCGCACGTCGAGCCGTTTCCGGCAGGCCGGTGCCGTGCTGCAGCAGCAGTTCGTCGTCAAAGTGCCAGCGACGACGACGCCGGATCAGCTGTTCGACAACGAGATCCGCTTCTACACCGACACGGTGGAGGAGCTGCACCGGCTGCTCCGGCATGCGGACGTCGGTGTGGTCGAGCTGGCGCCGCGTGTGCTGCACTATTCGGCCGGCGCCGAATCGGTGCTGGTGCTGGAGGATCTGACCGCGGACGGATTTGCGGCGCCCGCGAAGCCGCTGGCGCTGGACGCGAGCATCGCGGCCGTGTACAAGCTGGCCAAGTGGCATGCGGCCTCGATTCACTCGGAGACGGATGTAAGATACGGTAGAGGGGAGTGGGGATTTTTTTGTAGAGGAGGGACATTTTTGCACCCCTTTAATTTTTTAAACTGTAGCGCCTCTTATTCAAAAGTTGTTGGTGTTTCTCTTACGATAAAATTAATCTGTTTGTGTCTCAACGATAATATGAAAGTAGTGAAGGTAGTTCCATGACAGGTACAAGGCGGGAGGAATTATTGCTGCTCTGCACCATGTTGTACCATGTTGCAACTTCCTCGGGCATTTCGTTTCTTTCGTAACATGCATATAAAATTGCAAAAGCCTCACATCATAATGACATGAGATATCTATACATGAACCTCAATGTGTATTTTTCTATATGCAAGATGAACATAGTCAGTACCATGTGTCATTTTCAACAATTTGTAGAGACCTAATGGTTTGAATTTTAAGAAATTGGTTTTCATAAAACGTTAGAATAACATTAACTTTATTTTAAAATAAAATGCGATGGACTGTAAAATGCTAGTAACTAGTATTACTGACAGTGGCTTTAAGTGTGGAGGTACAAATTGAACGAATGTGGATATTTTCACAGAAAATAAGCTGCATAGCCGACAATATTAAGTTGAAACATGCTAAATAAATGTCAAAATGTTATTTGGTCTAAAGTCTTATCAACTGCAAAAAATGGTGACCTTAAAGTTATAGAGTTAGAAGTTATGGTCTTTGGATCGAATAAGTTGTTCTCCCTGCACGTAGGTGGCAGGTAATCAGATACTGCAAAAAATAAAGAACTTTCTTCAAAAAAATATATGCTTATAAAAAGAAAGCTTTTCTTTGTCTGACGTTCAGGCAATACGAACATGTTATATTTGGAATTGTGGAAATAAGTCGATTCATACCCTCATACTCATAACCTCTTATAAACCCTTCTGGCCAATAACATTTCGCTTAATTGTGTTTAGGTCTCTAGTTTAGAAGTAAGGTCTAATTGGTATAGCGTTCAAATTGTAGACGGTGCTGATGCATGGTAAACTATGTGAATATCAACTTTAAAGAGGCTGAAGCTCTAAAGTTAGTTAGTATGATTCAAAATTATCCCCTTGAATTCACTTAGCTCGAAACCTCTGTTTTTTTTTTTTCATATTTTCTGCGTTTGGTGGCTCTTTGACCATCGGACGCAAAGCAGCATGGTATTTCTTTAGAACGCATTTTGCAGGCCAATATACACAGGAACAAATAACAAAAAGTTGAGGCCCTTCGGCCTGTGGTAATTAACATTAAAACAAGCCACTAACGTAATGCGTGATCTCGTTTTTCATCAAACTGTGGGCCATAGTTTGCTTCAGAGATGGACATATCGAAAAATGTAAGGGACATCATAAATTGCAGAATATGAATTTGTACATGTACTACATGGGCTGATAAGAATAGCTACGAAGGACTAACATTTCTGAAGAAAAGTTTTTCTATTCTTATAAATAGTTTACTTTCAGCCCAATAGCCCTAATTTAGCGGTCCTGTAAAATCTCGATCGCTTTCGAAATGCATGGCTACCCTTGCGAAATGCTATTTTTTCTCGACTTCGACTGCCTCATTCATTCTCTGGAGCTACAATTTTAGTTTTTGAGATGCAAAATAGTTGCTGAGGACCAAATACGCATAAAACCATAGATGAGTCTACACTGCATAGCACTCTCCGCAAAGAATTCTTGCATGGCCAAAAAGAAATGCACGATCAATATCCAGGTTCCATGGTTTCCGACTTCCGAAATTCCGTTGACTTGATGATGTTTCCGTCAGGAACTGCAGAATTTAAACGTCCACTGCACGAATCGTCCTCGGTGCCCAAATGGATGGTAGAGAATAATTTGAACAAATTGCCAAATATTATTTCGGCTAGGGCAGACCCTTGATAACAATTTCTCAAGACATGTTTTGGCTCCAGCTGCCGTCATACTTATCAGAAAAAAGTGCTTTATCAAGAATCCAAATGCCTTCTTCTCCATATGTCAGGCTATGTCGATCCGCGTGTTACAATGAATTTAAATTCTGACAAAATAATTAAAGTTCGGTGATAAGATCAAAATTAAATGTTGTCTCCATCAGAAATATTGTTCCTTCATAGCCCAGGTATTACATGGGTTTTACATGAGTGTACATTTTTGCAGGGCTGCACCTTCCATATGATATGTTTCATTCGATTTTATTCGATTGAAGAAACATAAATGAGATTCAAATGATTGACATTCCGAGTGTCATTCCTTTGTTTCTTC
>JANTBZ010000005.1:695120-764683 GCA_024741255.1 Exechia fusca
CTAAAATGTTTTTAGTTTTTGGAAATCGGTTGGAAAATACCACCACAACGGCTGTTCTACGAAAAGTGTCCGATTGTAGGGGCATCTACTCTACTACTCACGAATATTGTATACATATTTTGTACAATATTTTGGATATCTAGCTCGCTTAAAGCTGGTTTTGAGAAACATTTGAAACCTTTTTTTATAATATTGTGAGCAAAGAAAATGGTTTAGACATAAACTTGTCGGTTTAGTCTCTTGGAGTTTTTTTTTGCGAGAGTTACATAGAAGTAGTATGTAAGTTTCTACTGACGACAGTAAACGTCGACGTAAAACACACATTGAGGTTGAAGAACTGAAAACATTTCAGTTATCCCATTTCCCTTACCAAATGTTCATCATTCAAAGTTTTATGTATCTAGCTAACAGCACTCTGCTGAATAACATAGAGGATAGTATCGTCACGGATCACAGTGATCACAGTTCAAATCTGAGTTAAGCCATGTTATGCTGGCACGCACACCTTGAAAATAGCATTGTGCTCGCACATCTATTCAGGTACACCTAGGCAAATTGTGATGATGCTGTTTTGTTGAATGAAAACCACGCCCGAAGAAAGACCTCCTTGTTCAAACATGGAAAAATGAAGAAAAAACCAATGAAGAAAAAACCATCCAAGCTACAAATCAGAATTGGTTCGCCAGACCCATAGATAGGTTTTTTTGTGTGAAGGGCATGTGGACAAACGTATGAAAAGTATCATTGAGAATTAAGGCGAAGCTTCGAAATTTCGCAATACTGGCATACCAAACATACGTTTGGCCAACTTAAATGAATCGACACATATATGTCGAATGTAAGCTATTTTATAAAGTCGTGCGGCTGCCGATATACGAATATTTTCGATAAGTCTTTGATATAGTTTAGGGCCGAATATAACTGGCAACAAAACATAACAAATGTGTTTAAGAAATAATGTGTAGATAGAATGATACAGCACTTCTAAGTTGAACGTTTTGTTTTCCATGTCAATTGGCCAATTCCAATAGCGCAGAGTAGTATGAACAACCAAACCAACTGAGCGCATGCTGATGAAGTAAGATCCAGTTCTAAGGTTGTACAACTGGTACAAACACGCGCGCGCACGCACAAAAAAACGAAGCCAAACGACACTCCGCTGCCCGTCCGCTCTCCGTCCACCGTCCATTCGCACCACCACCCTGCGTTCGCGTATTGTTCAAAAATGCATGAGGGAGATTGTCGCACAGCGCGCTCGCGCGCCCACGCTCCGCACACGCACTCACGCATGCCGCTGACACGCACGCACTAGTGGCCGAAATAATATTTCGGCAACTCGTCGGCGTCGGCGGGGCTCACACCCCTTTTTCGCCAAATCGCATTCATTATTAATGGGTAATTGCGCGTCCAAGCCGCGGCCGCCGAATTGCCGCGGACATTGTCAAAAAACTAGCTGCAAGTATTGGATGGAGAGAGACCTTGGACGGCCGGGCGGGTGGTGGACTTTCGGTGGTGGCGAAATTATCTACCAGCGGTATCTATTAAATAGATGGATATTTGTTTGTCGGTCGGTCGGACAGTTGGTCATCATCGCGTACCTGGACTAGGGTGGGTGGTTGGACGATGGTCATGTTGGGGGGTTGAGGTGGTTGCACACGCATATTGTGCGCGACATATGAATCCAGGCGAACGGCGACGACGCGCGTACCAACGAACCACAACACGCTTGCCTTTTACGTATTTGCTAATAGCTATGCGATATGTGTGCGTGTGTAGAAATGTTGCCACACACACACACACAATAGCGGCGGGCCAGTTTGCCGCACACGCTCGTAAAACGGTTTGTCGGTGCGGACGGTGGGGTCGGTCGGTGGCGGTGGGTGTCGTATTATGTACGACGCCTATAGTAGTAGTAGTTTTTGTGTTCGATTTGTTAGTGCAATATTTTCGTTTGGCTGGCACAAAAAATCGAGCTCCAGTCCATACACACATGAATCATGCAGTGCAACTTATTTATATTGTCCGCGAACTAGCGGACGAACGGACGAAAGGCGAACGTGTGTGGGTGGGTGTGTGTGAAAATGCCATAATGGTTTTATATTGCATGCGCCGAGCGACGTCCATCAGTGGCGGTGTGGTAGCAGTAACATCAGCAGCAGCAGCGGGGCAGTGCGATCTCATCAAACATTAACCGATGACCTATATGACAATCCGCACACGCGCGCGCGCATTTGATGTTTGCGCGGGGCGAAATTGTACCACACGCACGCGTGGTGGTGTGTTCTTCATCAATATAATTTGGATATGTTGCCAATGCGCGCGGCGAGTACGTGCGTCCCGAACACCGTGTCACCCGTAAAGTATATTCGTTGGCGACGACTAATGCTGTTCATAAATGTGGGATTGATATGATATGCTTTAGGTACCAACATGTCGTAAGTCTTAATTATAATTATTGTTATTGGATTGCAACGGGTGCGTACGAAATCGTTGGATTCCTCAGCAATTGTTCGGTTTTTCTAATAGAGTCGCTAGATTTGTATTCATCTTTCACACTAATCAATATAAGTAACATTCTGCAATAATACAAAAAATATAAACGTCTGTCAGGAATGCCTGCAATTTATTAATTCAATGATACTTGTTCGGTTTATCAATACTACTGCACGTATATTTATGGATAATAATAAAATCTTCACCTTCACAGAACGTTCCTCTGGAATGAAATCCTTAATCATTTTTCCTGTTTTACGTTTGTTGTTTAATGTTCGAATTATTCAACAACAAGTTCCATGTAGAAAAAAACATACGGGCTATATGAAGATACAGATCTTTATCGCGGTTTTGCCATAGCATATGCATTTGATATAGTAAGTACATAGTCTCATGTAAAACAGCCAAAATGTGCGAAATGTCGTGTTTGGGCATCCCTTAACAGATGGTCGAACACGAGTTATGCAATTTTCTATGTGTACCAGTAATATGCATATGAAATCACAATTATTGTTTATTTGGTAATTGTAGTAGAAAATGATGATATATTTTAATTTGGAAACTTTATACATACATTGATGGATTGAAGTTTTTTTTTTCAACTATATGCTATTCTAATTTGGTATGCCTATCTTCAGTTTGGCCCTGTCATCTCAAGTACACATTGCATTCCGGCATAATACGGGACCTTGTTCAGAAAATGCATGGCCTATCGCCACAAAAACTTGTATTCAGATGAAGTATGGTCTTGTGAACTCGGCGCTAACCATTTGACATCTCTATCGAAATTCCTCTGCTTCTAGTTGACCTTTTTCCTCGTTAGTAATGGTGTTTTTGACTGATTTGTACTGTGGAAGTTGCATACAAATGTAAATGAGAAATGTAAAACCTAATAAAGTCAATATATATCATTTCAGAGGAACATCAAACGTGAACAAAAACATCAAATGTGAACAATATCAAATGTTTCAATTGATAAGCCGAGCACAATACTTCATAATTTTTTCTAGGAGATGCAGGGCCGTTGAGTTACCAAATTAACTTTATCCACATTTCTGAGGCGCCTATCCGCCTCCTAACCCCGGTTATGCACGGTTGGTGAAATGTCACAGCCATCCGCTCCTTTTTGCACTAATTGTTCTAATCGCCTGTAATTGCAGTATGTGCATCGCAGTATGTCTGCACTTTTATGTCAATCTCCTAGCTGCCAATATTGTAATAAATCAGATCCAAACCAGGCAGCATCAAACATACAGCCCACTTATATCGGCGGACATTACGACTCAAAGTAGTAATGTAGAGATCTATCAACATTTTGGATACATCCACTTTTCTTTCCGGGATCATTTATCATTTGATCCGCCAAAATTCGATTTTCGTCGATCCAAATCCGAGATATCACTCATTTCGCTCATTTCGCTCATTTTGACTTACTTTAAGTTCCACTGTTTGCATTTTCTTGATTCAGTTTATTTTAGACATTCTGACGCTAGGTAATAGCATGATTAGTTCGTTTGAATATTTGGCAAAAAGGATTTAACCGACTTGTAGCCCCAAATAATATTTGTGGCCTGAAACCCTCATTCCAATTGAAAATATGCAACATGTGATGTCCAATCCGGCTTTCGTGCTTATGGTTAACTCTGAAGTATTTTTATGTTCGACCAAAATAATGCCATTCCCAATTAATCATTCGCCCAACTACAATGACCCTGAATACAATGCTGCCACACACACTCGACACCGATGCACACACCCAGACACCCACATTGCATCCTCTCGTCGACGCTGCAGCCTGCAGCGCAACACATCGTGCAGCACAGCGCGATCGCACATAAACGCATCCCGTGATCAACACAACCACGAACGAACGACGTCTATTTCAGCTAATTTAAATAATGGCTTTCCGCCGAATCGTACTGAATAAATTATCATCTGGATGCACAGCGCACACTCGCGCACAAGTACACGGTCTATCATTCTATATACGTTCTGCGCTCCATGCTGTGTGCGCCAGTCGACGACACTCGCGCACGCACAACATCTATGCACATAATACGCGCGCATATGCATGCGCATGCGCTCATACATACGTCGCTATGTAGACACAAGTGGCGCACGCTCCGGATCGTTCGCGAGACCAAACGACCGTCGCTGACGACGACGCGATTGGAGATTAACGCATGCCAGCGTGTTCGCGTGTGCATAAGAAAAATGGCGGAGCCACCGGCACCGCTTCTTGGCGAGCGCAGCGCGCATCGCGCGTCTTGACTTCTTCTCAATCTAATAGACACACTCGCGCTCGCGCATCTCACATCTACTATGCTGCTATGCTATAGCCAGTCGCACATTTGCCATGTGCGTCTGCGTGCGTGTACAGTCAGCACAAAGTCAGCAGCATATCGCATACACATACACAAACGTACACATGCAGGCACGCATCGAAAACCCAACCGCGATGTGTGCAGACCCGACCTAAAATTTCGGGTCTGTGTGTGTGTGTGTGTGCACGGCCACGGTTGCAATCGCCGCCGCGCCGCGCGACTTGACTCGTTGATGTTTTGTGCGTGCGCGCGTGCATATAAAAATATATAGTTTTGGGTATGCGTGTGTGTCTACATTGGAGTTGGTGTGCCGTCGTCGTCGTGTGCACATTCGAGTGTTTGTGCGCGCGCTGTTCGAGCCGCGGGTCGTTGACCGCGAATCTGTATGTGCTTTTTTCGGGTTTTGGGACAAACACGCACACGCACGCGAGCGCATGCGTTGCACGACGACGACGACGACGAATGGCATCGGCGCGGCGGTTGCCCGTCCACACGCACATTTTTATTTTTTCCAATTTTGTCGGTCGTCGTCGTCGTCGCCATCGTCGTGCATGCGAGAGCGGCCGCGCATTGCGCGTGATGTGCGTTTTTCGGTCGGCTCGGATCGGCGTGCACGCATTTTGTGCATACATAATGTTGGATCGAGCGGCGTTGGCGGCGACGGCCGCGAGCCGCGACTGCGCTGAATGAGCGACACCATTTTGAATTCGTATTTTCGGCGTTCGCAGTTCGAGTGGCGGCGAGTGTGGAGTGTGCTGGTGCTGGTGCGTGTATCGCGATGCCAATGTGCATTTCGTGCACGCCGTCGCCGCTGTCGACTGTATTTTTGAAGGGCCTCTCTAGATAATGTGCGCCTTGTGATCGTAGGTTTTTTCCTCGATATAAGATTTAAGTATGTGGAATGCACGTGCAAAGACGTGTGTGGTGCGTGTAGACTTTGACGCACACTCGAAATGGGCGAAGAGAATGTGCGAGTTCGAGTGTGTGGTTTTGTGTCGATCGTGTTGGTGTGAGGTGGCTGAATTTTCATATTCATGATCATTTCACTGCTGGCCGATATTTGTGTGCGATTTTACTGGCGATGACGGTTTCCCACCAACTCACATTTAATCCAATCAATTTGACATTATAATGAACCCGCAGTGTTTTTTCCCCGACGCCTGATAATTTTCCAAATAGAAAACCCACTTTCCCCGGCGTCATAAGAGCTACACGAGAAGAGGGAGGCCAACGCACACTCAAACACAAAATTTCACAACGCCGCGCATTCCGCGCATGCGTTTGCCAATCAAATGCCTATTAAAGTGCAATATAATGTGCGCGTGCGTGTGCGGTTCGGAAAAACGCCCGGTGCACATGCGCGTTTTGACACGAGGGTTGGTGGCTGGTTGCTGGTTTTTTGGTCTTGTGGGTATGGGAGAGTGTTTTGTGTGTGTGTGTGCCGTTTACAGTCGTTAACGCATGCAATATGTTTTCGCGGGTATACAGTTATACACGCATACACGCACGCGTGAGCGCATCGTCTCAATTACCGACGACGATGACGACGACCACCAACCGCCGCCACCCGAACCAAACTCGCACGCACTCGATCTCGATGCCGGGGGTCGCGTCGCATTAATTGCGCGATGAATGCGTGTTATTTGCCATTGTGCGTGCGACAGTGATATCAAAACAAACGATCTGTCGATCACATCAGCACGGCCCTCAGCAGCAGCAGTTCGGTGTTGGTTATGTGTTTTTTGTAATTTTCGCATATTGTGTGGAAAATGTGTCGGCGATGAGAACGAACACCCAGAGAGCAGTGAACGCAGTTCGTCACGTTCTTGTCGACGTCTCGCCGTTTCGCATATGGCGAACAGATGCACTCTACATGTTGCTGTGCGCACACCAGCACTATTGCTACTACATGGGCTGATAAGTATCGGGAGAAATAGGGAAGGTCCAACAATCATGATGAGATTTTTCAATATTCCTCTACATAGTTTCATTGTACCTCGATTGCCCTAAGTCAGCGGTCATACAACATCTAGAAAACCTTCGAAAAGTAATCTTCGCTAACTCTTGCATAATGCACTTTTTTCTCGATTGATACTGCCTCATACTTTCGCTGGAGCTACCATTTCCTTTGGGGAATACAAAATAGTCGCTGAGGGCCAAATATACACAAAACCATAGATTGGACCACAATTCATAGCCCAATTCATTGATTATTATGGCTTTTTGGTTCGATTCGATCGATTGTGAATTTTTGCGTTTTTGCGGCACTCTCTCCGAATATAGAGCTCGCCATTGCCCAAAAACGTATGCTCGATATGAATATAAATTGTTTTATATAACATCAAGGTATCAGCCATCTCCAGGTTTATTCCTTTCCGAATTCCGCAATTATATGGTCGACTTATTAATGTTTTCGTCAGGAACTGCAAAATCCCTGGTGATCAAATGGAAGGTACAGAAGAGTTCACAAACTTGCCAAATTTAATTTCGGCCAGGGCATCCCAGATCTTAATTTCTCGAGACATGTTTTAGCTCCAGCTGCCCTTCTACCTGATGACAGTACGAGTATATGATTTTATTTGGCTCCAAATATGTTGTTCCTTCCCTATTTCTCCCGATACTTATCAGCCCATGAAGTATGTCAGCGCCCTTACCGAATGCGCCGACCGCCGACCGATCGATCGATTGCAAACGTCGAAAAGACAAATGCGTTCGGGTCGAGCGGCTGCTTTGTTCGTTTGTGCTCACTACGCAAACAACGACGACGGCCGTGCGCACGAGTTCGTGCGTGGTCATTTGCTATTTTTCTGCCCGCATGTTCAATTTACAATTCGCGTGCCGCCGGGTCGCTGGCGTCCGCGTGTCGGAATCCGAAATGAGCGGACGGCGATTACAATAGGAAAAACAACACCTTTTTCATGCCACATGCTCGCAATTTCCAGAAACGTTCCCCGCCACCCAAAGACCGCCAACTCTAGTGGCGGTGACCTCGTCGTCGCCGTCGTCGTTGGCCGCCACGCAAACCGCACCGCACACGAACGGTGAAAAAATAGAACGCGTCGCATACGTCAAATACGTTTGACCATGCGCGCTCGCTCGCGCGTGCGATATTGCAAGGAATTGCGATTGCGATTGCGAGTGCGAGCAGCGCGCACGCAAGCGCGCGGCGACACGAATATTGGCGCACCACCGACAAACCCCCACCTTCCAGCCCCACCCCCGTCGACCGCAGCGAAATGCGAACAGCAAATACATCATGCAAACAACTTCGCGTGCTGGCGAAGGTCGCTCGGCGGTTTTTGCGCCACACGGGAAATTGTTTGCGATAAGTTCAACAGCAGCAGCACCAGCGACCAGCACCAGTAGGTTTTATTTTCTCGTCGACGTGGAGCTGTGGACGCTGGCCGAGCGCTGCTCGCGCAGATTGTTTTGGACAAATGGACGATAAGCATGGCATTTGCCTATATGCATGTTTAATAGCGTACATCGCGTATCGCGTATCGCGGTCTGCGAGCAATGCAAGCTTTTACGCTCGCACATGCGCGCGCGCACACAATTTACAGCCCTCTGACATACACACTCACAACAATGTTGTCTCAGCCTGCGCCCGGCTCGCGCTTGCATTGGCGAATAATTATAATGCCCGGCGGCTGTGTGCATTTTTATGATACGTAATTTCGCCCGTAATCCACACACACACACGCCAAGCAGGTGCACATGCTTATGCACACCGGTCGTGTGGTCGCCGTGTGGGCTCGTGGTCAGGTTATGATTATAACCTAAAATCGCCAGTCGTGCAGAGCTGCGCTGCACAAACATGCATTATGTGCGGTTGGTTGCATGCAATGGGCTCTAGTATGTGTGTATCCGAACGATTGCTGACTTTTATAATGCACTGGCCAGTGGTTCTCATAGACAATAATAAATGTAATGTGATATTTCAATTGTGGAAAGTTTGAAATAGTTTGGTTCTTCAATCTTGATCTCTGAGTAAGTGCAGTGCAATGCAATTATTGAATGTTATAGTCGGTATTATTGACAGTATATTGCGGACAGATAAGTAGAAACACGTGCTTTAGGCTTTTACATACAAGAAAGTGCAGGCTTTATCTTGTGCCTGACAACAAATATACATCGTTTATGACTCACACTCCGAAAACATTTCGGACAACGGAAAAATGTTGTCTATTTTGTTGAACAATTAGGAAAATATATGCAAGTGGTCCAGAAATGACTGTTAATTATGACAATTGTACTGACTTACATTTTCCAGCTGGAAGTAGTAAGTTGGCAACCACTGACCTTTGGTCGTCGAACAACAGCAGCAGCCGCGTTGGGCAAACGATAATGTTTATTATATGACAATGTGCTGATTCACGCTTTGGATAAGCGCGCCGATTTTGCCGTAAGCGGCCGTTGCGTGCGCGTGCAAAAGAAAAATATCGCACATGCTGCGGCGGTGATGATGAAAAATGGAACAGCGCATGTCAAATGTGTGCGCACACCAGGCGAAAAAATGTACGTATGCTGGTGCTGGTGGTGGTTCGGTTGCGTGTCAACGCAGGGCAATGTTGCGTTGTATTTTTCTGTGTGGCGTGTGCAAAACTGTACACTTGTGGGCAAAAGGGCAGTCGCGTGCTGCTCGCGCGCGGAATTGGACACGAACTACCCCCAGACACGACACACACGACTCGACATACGACACGGGCGAAAAATCCATACATAATATCGGGGTGAAATATGCGCAAAATGTGCGCGCTCAGGACTTTGTATGATGATGGAACGAACGCGCGCGCGTGCACTCACGCGATTATTCCGACGCCCAACACGAGGTGAATGTGCACACAAAACTAGCGTATAGTCCGATTGGCACGCAACGGGAAAATACATAGCGCCCGCGAGGCGACCACGTTTATTTTCGCGATTATTTATGTGACGACTCTGTCGCCCGTTGACGGACATTTACATGTTACTTTTGCAAAGTAGAAAACTCCGTGTGTCCGGCGAGGTTTTCTGAATTCGTTATGAGAGCGCAAGAGCGCAATCATCGAGAACACGCACGGTGCAATTTTCCAGCGGAGAATAACAAAAGAAAAATCAATCGTTGAAAACGTCGGAATCACTGCGACGCGTGACTCGATCTCAAATCGTGAGAACTCTGCGCAATGCACTCTGAATGGAACATCTTGTGTTCGATGTGATGAGGCAAAGTCACCCGCAAATCCCTGTTGCTCAGGTCCATCCCTATAATATGTGTCTATACATCGATTGTTGTCTACCTGCCGACCGTTTTTATTCGCGCACTGTGCGCGAATGTGAATCTCTGCTGTTGTAGGGATGCGCGTTACCCAAATAAATATTAATCATCCGAACGGTGTGTCTGTGTATATATGCTATGTGTAGGTGATCGACCGGGTGTGTCATACATTTATCATCGGGACGATCGGTCGGGTCAGCAGTCAGCAGCCACGTCATTGCATTGCTCGGTGTCGTCCTTTTTGTCGTTCTGTATATGGCGACTATATGGTGCAAAGCCAATTTCAGCTAGCCATCGCGATCCCGCTCAGATAACTTGCCAATCTTGCCTGCGTGGTTGTAGACGCTTTCCCACACTATTGGTATTCTTGCATTCGGAATATGTAATCCTTTCGCTGCAGATCAGAGCATTATCGTTGCGATTAACACTTTGTTTGCGTGTGTTTTTTGGACTAGCTATTCCCAAAAAGCTGAAAAGCCGATTATTACATTCGAACTGCGCACACCTAAACCTATACGAACACAATGCACTCAGCAACAGCATTGATGGGCTAAACTGTGCGATGCGAGCGGCGTTAATGTTTCTAACCGCAGACAAAACACACACGCACACGTGTATACGCACGCGAACAGGTACATAAACCGGCGAGGCGAAAATAACGAATTATTCGCCATGCGTCGTGCTTCAACCAATATAACTATACTATGACTCGATGTTATGCGCTCGGCTATGTAACTCGAGAGCTCGTCTGAGCGCATTCGCCAAACAGGTGAAACGGCCGCGTCGCGCACATTCTGAAGTGAAAAGTCGTTGCAGGAAAACAAAATGAAGTTGACTGTATCGAATAGCACATTTACAAATTGCATTCGCTGCCACGCGGCTGTCTTATCGCCTTGTCGGTGTGTGTGTGTGCGATGCAAACACCGCACGCTCAACACACATACACACACTTTCGGTTTCCGTTTTCTACCTGCCCGTCGTCGTCGTCGTCGGTGCGTCGCGTCATCGCGATCATCCCTCGGAGTCGATCGCGACGTGGCGACGACTGGCCGCAACCCCGAAATGGATATTCGCCGGTTTAATTCGGAAAAGTGCGTGTAGTATAGGGGCTATCAGTAGGGACGTTCGATCTTCGACAGCGTATTGTGTTCAAATAATGATGATCATGTTGATCATAAAAATGCTATATTCGCGAAATTTAGCAATAGTATACTTTTTGTCCTCACAATTCATCATGCATAGCTACAAGTTTTTTAGACATGTGGTTTTCAATCTGGTACAACTTTTATCGGATTGGGTCTCTCGGATTGGGTCGTGCAAATTTATCAAATAATCAGATCAAATTATAGAGCATTGCTTCGCGTCGCGGGCTTGTGGCGAGCCTCCAAGATCATGCGACTCCACACAGCAGAGGTTTTGTGAAGTAGCTTGTCTACGCAGATAAGCCCGAGACGATTGACGCCTTGTGAGAGAAAATTAGGAGCGGTATTGCAAACAATTTTGAAAATTGGGTCTCCAGATGGAATTTATTGGAGCAAGCCGCGGCAGCTAGTTGACCGAACTAATTTTCAAAACATAATGACAAACGACAAACCAGTATCTTTATAATGAAACTAAATTCCTGGTCATAACATTATATTATATGCGTTTTATTTAGTAAAAAACACCCTTTTACAATTTTCTACTCTTCAAAATTGTCATAATTGTGTTAATATAATATCGAATTTATAACGAGTGAAATGTTTTGGAAAGTCCACATTCATGGGACTCCCAACTACCAAAACATTTGCGAAAAGAATAAAATATACATTGGAAAAAAATAAATGATGACAGTATCACGTCACGTTATTTTAAGGTCTCCTAATACAAAACCCTACCGCCTGCGCCTCTCATTTCTCGCCAACATCGCCACAAAGTCAGCAAGCTGTGCGAGTTAATGGCAGAACCCGAATCCGAAACGCCACAGCGAGTCAGAGTTACAGTCGCGTCGTCAGCGACCACGATTAGGGCGATGCATTACGCAACGCGTTTCTTCTACTCATATGCGCATGCGAACAAACGCGACAATATAAAATACGATACACCAGAATCGAATTGACGTGCCGAGCGCTCGAAGACGATTAGTATAGTAGTAGCGGAGCGGACACTGTACGAAAAAAAGAAGAAGGGTCCAATAAGGTCGCAGCGAGCGATGCGATCCTTTGTTTGGCATCATCGTGTGTTCGGAGCACTGCTGCCGGCTCAGAAAGTCAGCACAGCCCGTACTTTGTACAGGTGTTTACGTTTACTATGCGAGCTCTATCGAACACTTGTGCAAACGTGTGGATCGGTCGTATCGGTGTGTGAGTGTGTGTGTGTGCACTCACCTGTGCGTGCGTATGCGTGCGTATCTATTTGCGTGTTAACAATTTTATTGAACCGAAGAAATGGTATGAAGTAATATCGTATCAAATGACAGCATGTTTTGATCGATGTGCAGTCTACTCGAAATGCGATCGACACATGTGGCACATGGAGGCGTACGATCGAGCGATCGATTTCGGCAAAAACAGTAGGGTAACATGTAATATTGTTTTATGTTCTAAGCATAATACATGGGCTTATAAGTAACGAGACCAACACTATTGATGAAAACTTGTTGAATTCTTATAAATAGTTTACTTTTAGCCCGATAGCCTAAATTCTGCGGCATTTCGATCTCTTTCGAAATGAATTCGCCGCTTATCCTTTCTCGATTTCGACTCTCTTATTAGAATAGAACTGGAACTTTTTATTTGTTTTGCGTTTTGCGTTTTGCCCAGACATTGAGCCAAGAGATTTCTCATGTCCAAAAACTTAAAGCACGTTACGTCCAATTGATTATCTCGATATCCGCGTTTTTTGTCTTCTGAAAATATTTAGATGATTAATGTTTTGGTCTATATATGCCACATTTTGGCGTCCTATGCTCGCATCGTCTTCGGTACCCTAATGAGCGGTACAGAAATATTAAACAAAATTGTGAAAAAAATGTCGTCTGGGACAGAGCCCGCATATCAATAGTGTAAGACATGTTTTGCCTCCAGCGGCATTTATATTAGAATACAGTACTAGAAATGTCTTCTTTTTCATATGTCAGAATATCTCAATCCGTGTTTCACAATATATTCAATTTCTGACAAAATACAGACAGTTCAGTGATGAGATTATTTATGGCTGGATAAAAAATTACAATGGTAAATAATAAATTTTGTCTTCATCAGAAATATTGTTCCTTCATAGGTAGTATCAAGACTAATCAGCCCATGTAGTATATTCTATCTTCCAATTCCGAATATTGAATATGATTCACGATGAATTAGCGAAGTGATCGATAACAAAATTTATAAAACTTAATATTCCAAGAAATAAAATTGAACGACTCATTTCTGCAGCGTTTAATATATGATTGTTTTTTGTTCGATTGTATAGCATTTGAACACTCAAAAACAATTTAATCCAATCAACAGTTTTCCAACCATGACGCCAATCTTCTACCCAAATCGTTATAAATCGAGACACGAAAATCCACTCAACGTTCGACGATCGTCTGCATTATTGCACACAGGAGATTACATTTGCTGATTGTGCAGTCGAAGGTTGTGCATTTTTGGCTAGACACATTTGTCCCGTTATGTGTTCGAGACCCTTTGTTCGATCTTCGCACTTTTTCGGACTACCTGCTGCGTCTGCGTCTGCGAAGTTTGTGGTGCATTGTTTCGACCATCTCGGTTGGATTGTTACGAACATTCAATAACGGACTTTTTTGTTTGTGAGAATTCTGGTTTTCATACCGCACGTGGTCGTTTGACGAGTAAAACATAATTGCATGGAGACAGTTTTATGACGGTTCATATGCTCATTTTGGTAATGACCTTCTGTAAAGTGTCCTTTCATCTCTCTTTCTCTTCATTAATGTGCTATGTACTGCGCATATTTCTTGCAATAAAACACTATATTTTTTCGATCTCTTACACATAATCTTACATTGTCTGCCCTGACGACGCCATATTGCAAACGGCACACCTTTGCGGAGATTTTCCCAGTGTTTGCATGCCCATAATAAAGGCCCGTATGTACGTAAGACTCCATCTACATGCATATCAGCTGCAGTGCTTCGCCTCTCTCAGTGTGTGTGTGTAGGTTCAAATTAACTAGTCAAACCAAACCCTTTTCGAAAATGGACGAGCCGTGAAAAAAACGTGCTCGAATGAACACACATGCCCGCGTTTTGTGCATACGGACGCAATGCGCGGCCGCGATGTGCGTAGGTAATGTTTGCGCGATCAGAAGAAAAAACGCCGACTTTGCGTGCGTGCTCGCGGACTCGCGAGCGTTGAATGCATTCTATGTGTTCTGGGCTTGATTTCGGTGCGTCGGGTTGATTAGCGTATGCGTGCATGTGTGGGCTCTGGAACTGGTTTCGTGGTCGTGCCCACTTACTCAGGTAAGCGAGACACGCATTGACTTCGTGGAGAACAACAAAAAAGTATTCCATTATTACTGAAATTATCGACAAACATCTGCGCGATGGTACGCGCGATTGTGATTAGGCCAAGGTGCAAATATCTCGGAACATCGATGCGTGCATGCGTGCTTCCCACGATCGTGTTTTCACCCTCCGCGATAGCGGCCTGCACATACAAAACACTCTCCCATTCGTTACTGGTTGCTGGTTTGCTTAGAATGGAACCCAAGTGTGAATTAGCTAACACCAACGACTAGCGTCTAGCATACAGAGAGCGCAAAACAACAATATTGTATCCAGCTAGGCGCATATAACGACACGCACATAAACCAACGATCAAACGCGAACAAACCCCAGCAACAACGAATAATATAACCTGCTGGCGAATAAAGTTTATAGCCGAAAATATGCTGTGAGCCTAGATGGTTGATGCATTTTTTTTATTGTTGCGTCCGACGATACATGTGTGGATTGGACCCGCACAATGCATTCGATTCGAGCGCGTATCAAACATAGCACATCGGCCCCGCGCGACAAAGAAACCCTCTTATGTCCAGAGAAACGCGTCATGTATGCATTCACGGATCTGACTTATCCGCTGACTAGTCGAACCTTTTTCACTGCTGCTAGCCTGCAGCATAATAATTTATTTAAATATGTGCATTCGTCGGTGTGTCGGTGTTCGTATATGTGTGTGTGAGTATGTTTTTAGTGACTGCGATCTTGAAGGGATGTGCACACTTGTAGACGCGTGCACGTTTGCGATGCAACATTGTGGACGCGACGCGATGATCTCCTGCGCTGCTGCTGCGGCACCACCGGACAAACCCTATACCTGTTTCGAATCTGTGCGCGGACTGTCGGCGACTTGGCGATGCGATAAAATGTACACGCGCGGCGGCGGAGGATTCCGTGGGATGCGCGCGCGATTGTAATGATGCGATGCATGTTTTCATAGTCGCCCTCTGACACACACACACACACGCACGCAGGCATAATGGATGACGTTTATCTGCAGCGTGACGTTTGTGAGCGTGTGTGTGTTCGACCGTACTTGAGTGCATTTTAGGCGGTCGTATTAAGAATGGGAGAATGTCCCTTTTCTCGATGCGCGAGATGTTATGTTGCGCAATATACACACGTGTGCGTCGCGATCTCACGCGCATCACTCATGTGCTTTGGTGTGGTCCGCGAGTGCATGCTTTGTGATGTGTATGTTGCACCTGAGGCATGCTCTTTTTGGCGGCTGCGGCGGAATGCGCGAGTGTTTGACTATGCACGAAACGGGTTTAGGTTGACTGGATGCTGATTCCTAGGATCGTATATTTGTTCGAATGAACACGTTTATTAGATGCCATTGCCATTATTCGAGAAGATTCGACTTTATGATATGTACATTAGAATTGTCCGAGGGGAAATCCGTTCGACAAGCACTTAGAACAAGATCTGTCATTATGTATTTTGCAACGTGTTCGTGTTATGTTTTTTGCGATTGTAACCGAAATGTTCGATTGCTAACTGCCAAATGACCCATTAGCCAAATGGTTTAAATATTTTCCACGAGTCCTGAAATTGTACTGTGAGGAGTTCTATGTGAAAAGCTTTTACAATCTCTTTATTCCGTTACCAGAATGATTATTGTGGGACTCTAACGTGGATATTTAAACCATTTGGCTGCAGAGTTGGCTAATGGATCGTTAGACAGTTCGCAATCGAACAATACAATTCAAACATCACATTCAAACAATCGTATGCAACTTGCTCGAACGTATACCGCAAAGTATCTTCGAAAACACGAGCAAAAAAATTCTGACAGCGGTGGGATTCGAACCCACGCCTTCGAAAAGACTGGTGCCTTAAACCAGCGCCTTAGACCGCTCGGCCACGCTATCGATATGTGACACTTTTCCGACGTGTGCTGAGTCGCGCATCACCACGCAAGTATTTGCACAACTGTATCACGCCGACCAATGAATAACAATTCTACTAGACATGTCAATCTCATTGGGTGATGGAAATAACGACTTTGTCTCGAATCGCATTTTTGTGGCCTGGTTTTAGGTCGCCGAAAAAAAGATAAATGCAAGCCACAGAGTTCTGAGCCCTGCGTCGAGTGTGTGACTCGCAACATTGCCACTTCCGTTAGATTATGCGCACGCGGTTCTATGTAAATTGTAGCGAGCATACAACCTGAATGTGCGTGTTTATGTGTGCATAGCATACGCTTCGCGGTTGTCGCCGCGCGTACATAAGCAAACATGCAGCACACACACACACGCATCGCGTCAACATGCATCACGAGTCACGAGTGCGCGCAAATGAAAAATTTCCGCTCGCTAGTTTTGTGAAACAGACACACACACTGCAGTCTCATATCAGTCAACGCTGCCGGCGCAAATGCACGTACGCCAACACACGCACTGCCGAAATATTCGTATATAAATATGTCTAAATTCGTCCAAACACACGCACACACATGTACTCGCACGACCACGCTTCGGCGCATGCGCGAGCGCACAATATTCTGCGTTTGATTACGACGACTACGAATGTATTCGAGCGCAGTGGTGTTTATGGTTTTTCGGTTTTGGTGGCGGCTATGCGCTCTATGTTGTGCTGGTGCGGCGCTCGCACGCACGCACGCCGAATGACGACGATTCGTGCGCGGCGTGCGTGCGTGTGTGCATTATTATTTTTATTATTGCATTCTACACGGCCTATGTGTGTCTCTATGTGGCGGCGGCAGCGGGCAATGAACCTACGCACATCCCGCCCGGGGCTCGCGCACACACACACACACGCACATTTACAGCACTCGACACCGCACCGAAGCCAAGAGGCCGCGCAACTCGCGATAAAGTCGCACACGCACGGAAAACCGACGTTAGTTTCGACGTTCCACTATTCCGAGTGCGTGCGTGTGCAGTCAATTTCAAGTGCGAAGCCAAACCAAATGTGCAACATACACACAAGAGCACATAGTCGTCATCGTCGCTCGCGCGCATGTTTGTTCGGGGGTTATTATCACGTCCGCCGTTCGCTGCGCGAGCGATATGACGCGCATAATCTGTGTTGGTTGCTGGTGTATTCGGTTTCATTTGCACGGTATTACGACGACGACGACGGCAAATGAGCAGTGAGTGATTTCACCATTTTCGAGTCGGGTGGAATTACTCTGGCCCTGTTGCATGCGGCAGAATTGGCCTCCCGCGCTGCATCTGCACGCCCGAATGTTGGTCTCGTGGCAAATCGAATGCAGTTTCTCCGGGCCAACATAAATATGCGAACGAACACGATACGGCCAAAAGCGAATGCACGCGCAAAAGACGCAGAGTCGAAAGGACGTTCGGGCGCATGGGCTGGCCATATGGCGAAGCAACATAGCAACATGGCATCGCAATGGTGTCGACAAATTTATGCGATCCCACATTGGCTTGCGCACATGTGGTGTGTGTGTGTGCAAGCGTGTATATTTACGCCAGGATCTCACCAAGCAATAAATTAGAGCTGCATGCGTTGCAGCGAAAACTGCGCGTGCGTGTGCACATCTGTTTAAACATGTCGGCTGCTCGTCGCCGCCGCCGGTCTGCACGCGCAAATGTGTGCGTGTTAGAATGTGAAAATTCGGGAAACGCACCGACGCGTGCATATATTTTCGGGCGAAATCTCAAGTATCCGGCCGACGATGCGGCCGTTGCACACGCGAGCAGGGGAGAGTTTACGCGCGGCGAGAGGTTGTCTAGCGAACATATTTTTGTCATTAGTCGAAATGACACGCAATCGCATGTTGAGCGGTCGTTGTGGTCGTGCGTGAGTGCGAGTGTGTGCGCCAAAAATCGTAATACGCACAAAGTGAAAGGTATCGAGCGCTTGCGATCCCCAAATCTCCTCAAACACTCTCGACAAATACGTCGAAGCTGCATCACATACTCACACATACACACACGTGTGCACGTGGCATTCACGTTGGCGTGTTGACCCACATTTTCGCGAACCCGCTCGCTTGCTCACTGGATATAGAAACGCACACTACGACTACCATGAACACGCAACACGCAACTCATGCTTGTTGTGTTCACTCTCGCATAATTATGCCCATTCAGTATTTTCAGCATAATTTATGCCACGCTCGCACACACACACACACTCGGCGTCAGCGCGCGTCACAGCGTCGCCGACATTTTTTACACAACACGCACGCACGCTCACAAACGCACACACACTAGACTAGCACTCGGCCGCTCGAAATGCACACGTACGAATATCTGTGTCAGTCCAGTCGGTCGTAGCCGCATGCGGCGGCCTCGACGCGCATTTTAGGCGAAAAAATACGCCGCACGCACAAATGTGTTTTTACATGGTCGACTGAACGATGATCGCGCGCGACTATGATCTGGCGCACAGTTGAACCCGAGCGAACAAAGAATGCAATCCCCAACATGTAATAAGTGTGTGTAATGGATTTTATTGCATGAATACAATTGTGTTATGTCCCAACACTGTGGTAGAATATCGATGGTTCTGGTACCTCAACATTTCGGTTGAAAATATAAATATTATTGCCTAAAAGTGGGCAAGAAGTACATATATGTTTGTGCAGAATACGCTATATAAACAATATATTTGTACCTGCACAATTTGTTTTAATTCACTGACAACTGTGAAATGTACTGCATTTGCTCATTTTCCAACACTTCAACAGTATCTCGGGCGGTTAGGCGATCATTTCTTTACGCATTTTTGATTTAAGCTCGTCTAGGTCTGAGGCATGAAAATCGGCTGAAGAATGTCAATGTTATCCGATGTTCACATAGCTCCATCAAATATAGCGCAACCGTTATTTACTTATTCCATTTAAATAGGAAATACCTCATTTTTATCAAGAATTGCATAAAAAAACAAATAATTTCAACAAATGCTAACTGCACTATTTATTCAGAACAAAATATTCCAAAATGCCCTTCGCGAATCACAAGCTTCGACTACTAAAGGTCTCACTGTAATACCTATGCATGTAAATGTGCACAAAAATCTGGTTTGCGCGCTGCCGCTGCTGTCGGAGATTAGAGTGGCCCTCAGATTGTGGTTTGGCGCACATCTCGCGGCTCGACGAAGGGCCCACAGCTCGAGTGCTGTTTCCGTGTGCACGACGCGAGTGTATGTGTGTGTGTGTTTGTGGTTTTTGTGCGAGCAAGCGCGTATTTCGGTCGTTGGTGTCTGTTGTGATTTGGCGATTCGAAAGTTGTATGCTATTTGCCAGCGCGCGCGCTCGCGATGGCGGTGTTGATGTTGATTCGTGTTGCTGCGTTCGCTATACGAGCTTCGCGGTTGGGCGATGCGCGAACGCGAATTGGAAAGGCCCTTGAGCACGTAGTCGTCGCTGTAAAACGCGACACACAACAAAACGAGCGCGACGTGATCGTGCGCTTAAATCGCAAGCGACACCGCGCTATTTGATTTTGGTTATGCCACTCGCGCATTTGCGCAGGGCCGCCACCCGTCTGGCGGACGTTGTGAAACCGCCCGAACATGTGCGTATAAATTTGCTTGATTACCTTCGGTAAATTAGCACACACACACACACAGCACACGTATTCGGCCCACACGAGGCCCTTTGCTGTTGCTCGCCGAAAACGTGTTGTGTTTGTGCAGTTTGACGTGCGTGCGCGCGCCGAGAGCGTTGAGTTATTTATACAGACTGGCTTCGCGCATATGTGTTGCAATTCAGCGGTGTTTACCAGCGCGTGTGTGTGCGTGTGTTCGGTGCCAATGGGGTCGAGCGGAAATTTTCGACGCAGCCGTGCGTTTTTGGCACATATCGAAACTGGTTTGAATCAAAACTATTACGCTGACATTTACACAGCGCTGCGCTGGAATGCGACTAGTATGAAACTCGCTTGCAATTTGGCGGTTCAACCAGCGTCGCGAAAGGGTCTTACGGTACGATTCTTGGCGCGAAAGAAGCGCGGAGAAATTTCACCAACTTATGCAAATGAGCCGGCGCCGGCTGCGCTCACCCGGAGACTAGGTCATGGCGAACGCGACGCGATTTTCTCCTGCTTCGCTCGGGAGATTTGCATGCACAAGCGCATAGACAAATATTGTGCACATCATCATCGTCATCATCGTCCTTTGCAACGGGATCGGGGACATTTCGTGAGTTTGTTTTTTCCCACAATCCTTTTGGCGTGTGCATCTCATCGTGCATTTATTATGAATAAATTACCGCTACTATGTTCTTCTAAAGGGAAGAAGGGGCTACGCAAAGCCAGAGAGGATCGTGCGTGCGTACTTAATCATAGACGGAGAATCGCAAAATTATTCAAATCGATTTGCATATGAACGGACAGATGGGCGCTGTTGACGGAACGTTTCGGTATACCAACATAGTAAACGATTCCCGGTGCAAGGGTTTGCACACATTCCGCTGCACGGAGTGACTGTGTTTGTGTGTGTTTTTTCTATCTGCTCTAGGATGATATTTAACGAGGATGACACTGTGAAGATGCGCGTTGTCGTCGTCGTGATTCCGATGACATGAAATTGCGGATTAATTTGCATAATAGAGCAAGAGGGATGCAATAAATCTGCACCGCACGAAGAAAGTGTGGGAATCCGGTTTTTTGGCGCGCTATCGGTTCGGCTTGATCGACTTTCGGTCGCTCCCTGGTCTTCGGAAAAATCTCACGCGCATTTTGTGTTGGTGAAATTTTGATTCTTGATGAAACGCACCAGTTGCGACGATTCGATATTGGGTCTCTGGGTGCGATCCGCACTGAAGCGGCGCTGCGGAAACATAAATTCCGACGTGAGCGTCTATGCGTAGTATGTAATTTGCTTGGCGGTGTTGCAGCGTTGTGCAGGTCGTGCGGCCGGAAATCGCTAGTCTCGGTGTTGGACTTTAGTGACTTTTGGTGCTGTATAATTACTGCATGTCCGATTGTTCCTTATTTTGTTCGTGTGTGTGTGTGCGTTCATGTAGTTCGTAGTTCGGCATCAAGCGCCAAACCTTTTCGCAACGGTTTTTCCGAAGCTGATCAAATTTAAAGGACGAATTGTCATGCAAATCGAAAAGCCGTTACAACTGAAACTCGAGCGCGCATAGCCATTCGAAGCAATCAATTAAAGATCTGTGCCGTTGACAACGGCGAAACGTTTCCTCATAATCATATGCAAATCGCGTCGAGCGGCGCGCGCAAATACACTGTTCCACCTTGAGTCCGCTCACCGGCGTGCACACGAGCATATGCGAATTGACATTTAAATCGGTGCATGCACGAACGAACGTACGAAGCGATGCGTGCGTCACGTCACAGTTAAAGGGTCATCCGTATGCAAATGCGCTCGCCCGGCATCGAAGTGTATCAATTCACCGAACGTCTTGCGATCGGTTCCCATGCGCCTTCGTCGTCGCGCCAGAATTAGCATATGCAACCCGTCCCTTTAAATGCATTACGCGCGCGCGCTCGCGGTGCATACGATTATATCGATTCGGCCAAAATTGCGTAGTGCGTGTGAATTGTTTATGCAAATTTACGAAGCGCAGAAAAAACGGTTAAAGGGACCAGCGCGTACCTGTCCGTGCAAACATCCGCGAAATTTCGCATACAATTTCGCATCGACCAATCAGCGATGGTGGTTCAGTGCAAACGAACCAGACACCCTAAACTGGTGCCATCCACATCGCATCCCTGCTAGCAAGCATCCGATTGGCACGACGATACATAAACACCCTACCCATCGAGCGATTCGCTTGCGCAATTCGGCTTATGTGAGCTCGCGAATATGCTACAGTGTATGTTGCGGAATGCTCGGAGTCAACACAAAACGACGAAGCGACGACGACGAATCGTAATACACCGTGCTCGTGCCGAGCTCGTGCTCGCAGAGCATCGTAATTGGTTGTGGATGTCTGTGTATAGGTATGTGAATGTATTCTACTATGTATGAAACATATACGACAATACACGCGCGTATTGGATCGATGCACTTTTCCGGTAGCCGTTTTGCGGTATATGGCACTCAATAATTGCTCCTTCGACGGCGTTTTTACGAGGGGACACGCACACACCATTCCCGTACAAGGTTTCTTCGTTCACGCGTCTTATGCGCACAATGCTCTTCGGGATTGCAGCACGGAACTCACCGAAACGGTTCGACGACGGTCTATTGTTGAGCTTTGCGTCGTGTACCTCAGCATTTATGCGGTGATTCAGTTCAGTGCGCGTGTTTGCAGGAAACGCCCTTCGGCAAAGTGATCCTGGTCCTGGTCCTGAGCTGTGTTGCTCGAACCGAACAATGACATTATTGACCGGATTTATGCGCGCTCGCAGTCAAAGAGGTAAGTAACGCTGCTCGGTGTGACGGGACGGACGGAGCAGGTAGAAAGGAGCGGCGTGTCCTTTTAAATGTTGGGTCGGCATAAATATTGCGACATTTGCATAATGAGGTATGCGACGCTGCGGTAATGATGCCATTAAATGCGTTGGATCGGTTGGAAACAAAGCAGCATATTCGCTCGAAATTATAAAAAAAATATGATCGTTTATATTCATGCACGGAACGATCGCACATATGCGATCGCGTCACGCCAACGACTTTGGCAGTGGTGAATAATATGCTCGCACGGTTGCACGTTTGAATTCGTTACGAACGAATTGTCGACGTCGTGCGCTAACGCAACATGCGTGCGTGTGTCGGCGGGGGTAACGACCAAAATTCTCTTGACTTTTGCGGCGGATGCATCGGCGTCGTGCGTGCGTAAACGACAGCTCGCGCAGCACATCAGCACGTACGTTTTTAACGAGTGTGATCGCACACACCAAACGCTCGACGCATTTTGAGCACGACGCACTTTCTTTGGCAACACCACACACACGGTTAGAAAGTTTCAATCGCACCGAGCGTGTGTGTATGTCGTGAGCCGTGATGTCATTTCAAATGCGAACGCAGAAAATCGGATTATGCAAACACACCGTCGTCTAATCGTCCTACGAAAACAGACGTCTAATATGCGTTCAATCACAATCACGCGACGTGCTCGGCGATCAGCAATAATAACAAACGGCCGACGTGCCCGCACGAGTGTTTGCACACATCGCAGTGTGTGTGAGAATCCGGCGTGTCCAGAACACTCCCTGATTTCGTGGGTTTTTGTCAGCACTTGCACACAGCGACGATTGGTATTACTATAGGGATCTGATGTAGAAAAAACACGCATTCTCAATTCTATCGACGATCGACGCAGGTCCACACACAATATCTAAAGTTACTGCGCAAATAACAATCGAAATGATCCGTGTGTGTGCGCGTGTATGGCGAGAAGGACGTCGTGTGCGTATCACACACACATACAGACAGTCGCGTAGCCAGGATTTTCGGCTGGGGGTGTTTTGGAATGACCGATGTGAGAACACTTTTCTTCCTTCTTATCATGAACCATGCACAATATAGACTTTCAATCTTGTTTTAATTTCAAGTTCATCATATGAGCCAAAGTACGGCGATTGGTCGTTGCTCGTAATGCATTGTGTAGTTACAACGTGAAACACTCACAATTACCATTACAAATCTTTTTGAATCCGTAAGATTCCGATCGAAATGTAGAATTTGCGGTACGAAGAGCCGATAATTTTCTTCCGTCCGTTATCTAGGATCAAAATATTGAATAACATACGATACTTATAATCATAATGCTCAGTTGTTGATGTTTAGTTGTTGATCAGCCCAGATATAAATTGTTCGATAACATGTAATCGTTTTTCCTTGTATTCCAACGATGTTATACAGAAAGGCAGCTGATGAAAACCACAAACTTCGAATAAAAGTATCTCGAATCCTAAAAGAAATCTAGTATTCAATCTAGATCCAGTACCATGCAATGCTTTTTCCAGGCTCTTTAAAAGACCCGGAAACACCACCTTGTCTACGCCACTGCATACACACACAAATACTAGGTGTGTCGGTGGTGGTGATGGTGGCGTGGCGGTGCGCGCGAGCGTGAAGTGTGCGAGGCGGATTTCGATCCGCTGATGCTGCTGCGCTGCTGTGCTGTGCTGTGTTGGCTTTGCGGGCATTGTTTGCGCCGTCGACCCGGGGGTGGAGGAGTTGATCGCAGCGGAACGCGCACGAGGCTGTTGCGCTTGCGCTCAAGACGTTCACACCATTAGTGCGAGCACAGCACAATGAACGCATCGATGCAACAGCATCGGCAGCAGCAGCAGCATGTGCGCAATACACGCCATTCGGATTGATTGTTATTTATTCGGTTTTTTGTGTGTTAGGCTAGGCCAGAGGAGACGAGGACGACGACGTCACTTCGAGCACGCGTTCGCAACGGATCATCTCCGCGCAAAAGTCACACGGTTTTCGGTATCGGTGGTGGCAAAGAAGCACGGACTCGCGGGACACAACAGCAAGACAAGACGCAATGATGCGTGGTGTTTTGACTGCGGATCGGCGGAGTAGGAGTCGGTGGTGTCCGCATGTGAGCATTTGTAGTGTCATCGATTCAATGTGTATTTAATCTCCTTGTACGCACATTCACACACACACACACACACACACACGAGCACACACGAGCACGTTCCCACACCACTCTCGCACGCTCATCCAATAAATTTAGCACTGGTAATCCATTGTGTTGATGACGTTGACGTTGGCTGCTTCTAATCCTTTTGATGAGGGCGCGTGGTGGTTTGAGCGTCCGAAGACCTGCGAAACGTTCGCACCCGCCGAGATCGCGACTCCGACTAACGCGAGGTCGCTCCGCGTCGATCCACACAAGCGCGAAATTTCGCGAAAGTTTGCCAAAGCCCAGAGCGCTTGCGCAAGCCGCCGAGCGACTCGCGATTCTCGCGAGCATTTCGCGCATGGCTTTTGTTTGGTGTGTGCGGCAAGCGCGCACGCGAGTGTGATCGCGAACTTAAGCGAACGAGTTGCCCGCATGTGAATAGAGCGACGAAGAGAGCGCTGAGCGTCGAACAAATGGGTTGATGTTGACCATGAACACGCTAAGTTCTGAGGGGAAACGGATCGAAGTTCGCAGTGTGTGTTTTTCGCGCAAGCACAACAGTTTGCATTTTTTATGCTTCGTTGAAGCTTGTTTGCGCTCTCCGCATGTTGTCGTCTCACCCCCGACCAGCGACGCGGCCGAACGGCCGACGCTCGTAAACATTCGCATTTTCGCATCGACGCATGCGGGCAAGTGTTGTGCGATTTGACCGGAAAAGGGTCATAAATATGTGTGGGTGAGTGTGTGTTCATAGTGTGCGATTTAATGCGATTTGGTGCGAAAGGGTTGAGAAAACACGGTCAATAGGCACACGCAATCAACGCAATCCCAGCGGTGGTAAAATCGACACAATTATGTTACTGAGAATACGAATGCGTAGGAGGGCAGCTTGTTGCACACGTGCACCGCGAAAAGTAGCGTATTAGCACGAACACAAATAGTAGCAGACGCAACACTCGTTCTTGAAATTGACATACATGCGTGTTAGCACGAGCACAACACAATTGACCATCACACAACCGGACAGAACAGGTTAGGTCGCATATGCGATGGAACGAAAGTATTTTTCGCCTGATTCGTGTAATGTGTCATATCGTAATGCTGATACATTCGATGGGGTCGAATATCTGCAAACGCGCATGGTTTGCGTATTCGAATCACACAGATTCGTATATTGATCACATTAATGCTATGCACCGCCTTTTCACTCCATAAATAATCATAAGCATACTCGGGATTTTCGTTGTGTTGACCGCACAAATCGTTTGTCGGTTGCGCGATTTATTGCGCGAAATTTTCCCGAGAGTTATGCGTCTTTTGGCACAAGGGGTTAATGTCTTCGCGTCGCGGTTATCGATATGGTGTGCGGGCGACGTGAGGACCCTCATCTGAACGAATAGCAATAAATTCATTATCGATACTGGTCGGGAATCGCGGTGGTCGGCAGATTTAGATTTGTATGCGCTGATATATTGCAAATAAAGTCACATGAAATCTGATTTGTGTGGTGTTTGCTCGAGAGTGAGCGATACATTATTATTGCCGATAGCATATTCTGGCACGATTTCCGCACATGGATGACTGTGATAGTGTCTTCTTCATAGATGTAGCACGAAATATGTGGTTTCATGTTTTATAAAAAATGAATCTTTTGAAAATTATTTAGCTAGAGAAGATGCGTAACCTATCAACAATTTATCACTTACTATATTTGCATATTACCAACATTTTGTTTATGATATGATTAAAAGTGAATAATTAGTTTCGCAAACACTCCACTTTTCCATATAGTCGGAATATGAACAGTCCCAAAGGTTGAAAGTATGTATCAATCAAATGGCAGTGAAATCCCGCATGATTTATTCGAACCGCAATCTATCGCGCATAAAAACGCATGGCAATAAATATGTCTAGGACTAACGAAAAAAACGCGACTCCCTTATGCTCGGGCCCAGTTTATTATCACCAAATTTTACAACGATTCGTTATCGATGGGGTAGATGTAATAGACTAACACACGTTGCGGTCGGGTTTATCGCATCGCGGGTTAGCGCTGAACAGTCATCGTATTTCGTATGTGTAGAGTATGCACTTATCAGCTTGCAACCGGATCGACGACGACGAAAACTGCTCGTCGTCGTCGTCGTCGTCGTCAAACGTCCAAATGCGCATAACATGCGCGCACGCACATTTCGATCGCGATGGGCCCAAATAGTTCGCTATGCACACACAAACACTCGCTGCACACACACAGTACAGCACATTATTATCAGTGCGCTGTTTAAACAACGCACAGTGCAATGACCGCGAATCGCACCGAAATCACGGGCCCCACATTCACTTGAAAATGCACACGCTGTGCTAGCTGCGTATTTGGTCGTCGTCGTCGTCGCACCAAACTTATACCGAGCCCATCGACATGATTGACGTAATCTATGTAATGGGCGAAACGCAGTGCGCGAGTTTGAAATTAATGTTGTTCATTTGCGCTTCGACAGTCGGTTGTTTTTTCAATCTGTTTTGGCTATTGAACGGTAATAATCTCCGCGAGTGCACTTGAAGTGGCATGTGCGTCGTGTGGAGAAAGCAGCACGCGTGCAGCAGGTAAAGGTGATCGAATTGGACACGCTCGTGTTGGTCAATTCAATTGTTCGTTGCAGCAATGAGACGAGCGTTCGCATTTCAGAACATCATTAGTTGGACAGGGTTATTTTTGCATAGGGATAATTTTTGAATCTTCTTGACTCTCAACGATAATATGAGACTCCATCAATAGATCAACAGGTACATGTGGGGCAGTTTTCGCGGGGCTGCACCATGTCATCATTAGAATATGTTGTTGAACAGTAATGAAAATAGTAGGAGCAATTTTATTCGGCGTAAGCCTTATTTAGACATACATCTCTAGTGTAAGTATGATTCTTAGTATGTAGAATTGTCATATCAAACTAGCATACACAGATTTTATGATAGAGGCCATGTTATTATTCCTTCGTTTCTTTCGATTTCATTTGTTTGACGAAACATTAATTAGGTTTATCTGTTTTTTTCCGACAAACAAATTGTACAGTTTTAGCTAAAATAGAGAGGGTGCAAAAATTACCCCACATTTTATAAAACGTCGAAACAACATGCCCTCGGTTTTTTGCGAATAGCTCCGTGCATTGATTTTGTACATTACAACAATGTTCACCAGAAACATAGCCTGATAAATTGTCTTTTAGTTGCGATATGGACGTGGAAGCGGTTTGCGCTTACTATGCAAACATTACCCCGTCGTACTTACTCTAGTGTATCGATATATGCGCATAACTATCGTTTTTCAATTTGCCCACCATTTTCGAGAACGCGCATGCAATCTGCCGCGAAAATGGCCGCGGAAAAAAACGACATAACTAAACGCCGAAATGAACGCATGCAAGCAATGCCAAACTCATGCGCGCACGCTCAAACCCCACCCCAAGTCACATTCTGCTGCTGCTTCGCGTCTGCTGGCCGCGAACTCGCGCTCGATGTACATAAAACGCGCGCGCTCGCGAGCTGCATATCGCGATCGCGAACAACAACGACGACCGACGCACAGCGCGAGCGTGCACATTTTACATAGACGCATGCATGCATATGCGTTTTGTGCGAGCGCGAGTTCGTTCTCCTCTACTATGTTCGGCGAGATTATCGTCGTCATTACATATGCAACAACTCGCTCGCGTGTCGCGCACGCACGAACGACGAACGACGAGCGACCGCCAATGGCAGCAACAGAGAGACAGCAGCGAGCCGCGAACATATAAGCAGCATACACGCACAAAGCGCGAACGTGTCACATTAGCGCGAGCTATACTATACATAAACACATGCACATATGCGCTCCGCGAGTCGAGCCGAGTCCGCCGAAAAAACCCTCTGATGCACGCACTTGTCCCTGCGATGCGCCACGCATAATCACACTCACGCACACGCACGCACGCTCACGCACAATACATAGACCCAAAATCGACTTTCTGTGTTTGCGTGTGTGTGTGCGTGCGCTTACATGTGTAAGTGTTTCGGGAACCGGTTTGTGCGATCATCGGCTCGGCTCGACGACGATCGTCTTGGTCGTCACCGTCGTCTTCGTGTGTGAATCGAGCACGACGCACGACACAAACGCGAATGTTGCAGTTGTCAGCGAAGATGATGGAAATTCGGACGATTTTCATACACGTCTGTGTCCATTGGGCAGCGTGAATGATGATTGACTTGTAATATGAAACGCAGCATAGATTTCAGCATAGATTTTCATTTGCTAATTTTTGCAATTTTGCATCAATCGTTTGCGCTTTTGGACATATATCCAAAGAGTGTTCTGCTCAATCAAGCCACCATAGAGAATTGTCGGCCACGCGCACAAAATTCCGTCGTCTGTGCCTTTGCCCTTTGTGCTCGCTAATCACCCGCATCCGAACATCGAACTATATTCGCTTGAAACGCACACACAGAAATTTACATCTAATATGTGTACGACGACCCAAAGTCTTTCCGAAACCTGAAAAACACATTCGACGAACGAATGCACACTCACTCACATAGGCAGTTTGTGCGTGAGTGTGCGTGCCTCAGCCCATCTCACTCTAGCACACACACGTCGACGACGACGAAGAGTAGATTGGGCTAGGGCAATGTTTGCATGTTTTCCGTGTTGTTCGCAATGCTGCTGCTGCTGCAGCACAAGCGCCGCTTCGGAGAGCGCGCGTACAGCTCAGCAATATGTGTGCGCGTGTGTCTAGCGCGTGTTCGCATGTGCGCCTATGCAAGCGAATAGACGCGCAGACTTGTTAAACATACTTTTAAAACAATATGTTTAGAACAACATTAAAACAATATTCAAATAGTATGTTTTAAAAAAAAGTAAGCAATGTGAATATATGTATACTATGCTGCCCTAAAGACTAGTCCGTGTGCTCCGGACAGGACTTAATTCAACATTTACATTTGAAATCGTTTCTTATTATATGGTTCGTGTAAGTGTGTGTTGATGTAAATAATTCAGTGTTGTGTTTGTGTTTGGGGAAAAGAGAAAAACACCGGACGGCAGTAGGTTGGACAATAATATTCTGAGTGAACTACTACAGAAGACTTTCCAATCAATCCGTTCGAACAGAGATATGTTTTGACAAACGGAACCACTATTTCGACCCGTTCGTAGTGGATTTGTTTTGTTTCGTTAAGAGGTGTTTTTTGTAGGTGTTTGTCTGTCAATTCATCCATGAGAACGGAGATTGTTGATGTTATCGTTCGTACTTTCCGTATACATTGAGCGAGATTCGTAAAAGGGTGCGTGAGATTCTTGTTTGTAACATAAAATGTGATATTTTATACATTTATTTCATTGTGTTGTGCCTATGTGTTCTCTACGTTTGAACACAACACCATAAACACTAAAACGTTCGTCCTCTCGGTGTACGCTTGTATGTGTGTGTGTGTGTGTGTAGCGAGTGCTCGATCGACCGTCTGTGTTAGTGTGCAACTCTGTGATCAAGTACAGTCAAGTGCGATTTCTATTCGCTATTTCGTTCCGTCGCAATATAATACTTTCCATAACTTCCGACGGCCCTGGACAAAATATCGAAATTTCGGTTAAACTTCAAGAATAATAAGCAACGGATAATGCTTAGTGTGCTTAGTATACACACACATAATCGTGTTCGCCCATCTATTCAGGGTCATTCACAGAATTATTAAATTATGTGAATTATGAATTATTCGAGAAAAATTAAATTGCTTCAAGTCAATCCAGTGAAAAGTTATAGACCGTAAATCCAGATATTTTGTATGGGGAGTGAAATAGAATATTTTTCCCAATGAAGACATAACTTGTTACTGGATTGACTTGAAGCAATATATGAATACTCTAATAAAAGAGAATTACATTGTCTACAAATCCTCATCTTGCGGCCTTGTTTAGGTCGTCGTCAGCTGAAGATGAGACTTATATGTCACGCGATGATTTGTGTATATAATAAAATGATGTTTATTCAACAAATCTTTATCATTGGAATGTTCAGATTAGTATAGCTTGTAATTAAAAAATGTTCGCAAACTTGTAAAATCCGATTTTTTGCATGGTTCAAGTCAACTTATCAATGGGAATGAAATTGTGTCTTCAATTCGCTCGACTAATTCTCCGTATAATTAAAAATCTGTCCATTCCGGACGCGCTTAATTAGCTTTATGTGAGTCTTTTCCACCTGAATAGATGGACGAACACGATTGAACACGAACGAAGGAACACGAACACAAGTATTCCAATTGCTGAACAAGTCTGCATAGACGACGAGATCCGTACATAAACGGGTGGTGTACATAACACATACGTGCGAGTGTGTGCGTGTGTGCATGCGTGCAGTGCTAGGGCTAAGCAATTATACCCGCTGCCGCTGCTGGTATTCGGAAAAGGTTCGTGTATACACACACACACACACACTCACACACACACGAACACACGCACACATAGAGCAACGAGTGCGCCGCTCACATAGACGAACGACGAATTTTCGTTCGGCACGGCTTCGGCTTCGAGTTCGAGCGAGTGAGTCGACTTGGGAAATTCGCCGGAGTCTAGTTAGTCAGTTGAGTTTGTGGTTCCGTAGCGAGAGGACGCACACTTATTCCCGACGGCGTTTCGATTCGCTATTCTTTCAAACACCCAGAAACACACACACACACTACTACTCTCCAACGAACAATCAAAACACACGAACACCAAGTGACAAGTGCAGTTACGCAACAACGATCATCGAGCTGCATCTGCTGCATCTCCATCCGACAAACAATTGCATTATTGCAGATATTCGAACACACAGTGAATTTGTGCACATCAACACACATCAGTGCTGCAATTGCTATCCAGCTGCGCGATCTTCTCGACCAGCATCCTGACGACCGATATACATCTACCGACCATCGATATCGACAACGACAACGACAACGACAAACACACACATCTATGCTGAAACGGCTGCAGTGCGTCTAATCCGTGAGTATTCTTTAGAATTTTCTGCACAGTTTTCGGGGATCGTTTGCGTCGACATCGATGCGATTTGCACCTGCCTGAGTTGACGAGCATTCAATGCATTCAGCAGCGTGCATTGTGCCGATTTGGCGCGCCAAATCGGCGGTGCTGAAATGGACGCACACACACGAGATATCCGAACAATAATGCACTAAATTGCAAGGTTCGAGGGAAAACCGTGTGTATATTGGTTGATTGTGTGTGCCATTGTGTGTGTTGCACACACACGTCGAACATTAACGACCCGATGACGATGATGGCCATGACGACGACGACGACGTCGTTGAGTGTCGCGACACATTACAAATTCGCAACGTCCCAACTCCGGGGTGGTCATTAGTGACGACGTCCATCGTGCATCATTCAGCGATGCGCGCATTAAAAATGCATTCGAGCGCCGAGTCGCCACGTTTCTGGCACCTCTCCTTGGTGGGCAGAAACCGACCGCACCATTAGCGAGGCGGCTCCGCAATCGATGCACTCGTTCGCTAAAACACACATTTCCCACGGCCGTCGACGACGACGTCGGCGACAGTGTATCATTATTCAGTTGGCTAATTTGCATTTGCGAGTTTTCCGATCCGTTTCGAGCTGCGTGAAATTCGTTTCGCGGCACACGATCGATCGAAGTGTATGCTAATTTGCGTATTTCGACTTCGTGTGTGCTTCGTGCACTTCGATTCCCCTACGTCTTGGTTCGGCTCGATTCGTTTGGGCCGAAGACGCGCGGCAAAACGAGTCGAATGTGTTACGTTACGCGAGCGGAAAACACACACCGTTTTTTTGTGTATCGGCAGAAACCAAGAAAATGCGCTCACACAATTCGGCCGGCTTTCAATTCGACACGCGTGCTGACGATTGTGTGCAAGAACAACGCACCTTGCCAACACGCACACAATGCACACGTGCATTCGCTTGAGCACACACAATAGTTTAAGTGCAACATAGCGAGGGAAACAAATTCACGAGTCCCTTCTAGGTATTTATTTGCTATTTTTTCCGTCATCGCACGTCTCGTCCGTCTGGCGTCGGCGGAGTGCTAATGGCCGTGCATTGCGCATTTGCCCGAATGCATCGAGCGAAAAAAACATGCACGGCGCATATGTTGACTTTGGCCTTCGTCTCTCGGCGGGTAGCGTGGAAAATGCAATCGCATTGGTGTGTTTGCCCGATGGACCGATGTTCGCACATGTTGTCGTTGTCGATAGCCGAATTGACGGTCGACGATGCTTGTTTGTATGTGCATGCGAATGACGAAGCATGCTGCACACATGCCCTCAGCATGAAAATCGCATGTCCATAAATATTTGTCTGAATAGCGGCAACATGCACACATACTGGCACACATACTGGCACACACTCGCTCAGATAAGGGATCGGTCGGCGGTCGCCATCGCAGAGCGTGTTCGCAAAATAGAGGCTTGCTTGCATTTCACATGAATTCGGCCAGCGGAACTGTACGTGCGCGCTGCTTTTGTGTGTTCAACCGCCCGTCCGTCCGTCCGTCGTCACACATGTTCGCCAAATTCATATGTTTATCGCCATTTTCGGTGCGTTTTCCGTGTTTGTCTGGCGGCCCTTTTGTCGAAGGCTCGCAGAATTTCACTCAGCTTACTCATGTTTATTTCAACATCCATTTCCCGCGCATTCGCAGTCTGACCACCGTCACCGACACACCGCACACATTCCAGCCATGATGACCCCACAGCGCAACCGCCACCAGCAGGCCAACGCCAACGGCACCACCCCGCGCGTCCTCGATCCGGCCGCCATCATTCCGAACATGTCGAACAATGGCACCCAGTCGTATTGCCTGCGCTGGAACAACCACAAGAACAACCTGATCGAAATACTCGACATCCTCATCCAGAAGGAGTGCTACGTCGACTGCACCATTCACGTGGACGGCAACACCCAGTTCAAGGCGCATCGCGTCGTGCTCGCGGCCAACTCGCCCTACTTCCAGAACGTGCTCAAGGACATGCCGATGGAGCACTGCAGCATCCTGATGCCCGGCGTCCAGCCGTTCGAGATGCGCGCCCTCATCGAGTACATGTACACCGGCGAGGTGAACATCCCGGAGGCCGATATTCCCGCCATCATCGCGATCTCCGAGCAGCTGGAGGTCAAGGGCCTGTTCGACATGAGCGAGTTGCCGCGCAGTCGGCGCAACGCCCACGCCCAGCTGCAAGAGCGCCTGGAGGAGCCCGCGCCGCCGATGGTGCTGGACGATTCGATGGACGGACGCGGTCACTATGGCCTGAATCGCCGACGCACGCCCAGCATTCCGATCCAGCTGAACGGACCGGAGCCGCAGCCGCCACAGCGACAGACCCCTCCGCCGCAGGCCGCCGAAGCACAGCAGGCTGCCTTTGCCGCTGCCAACTACCTGATTCCGATTCTCGCGAATATCCCTGCCGCCCAGCATTTGCACGAACAGGCCGCCGCCGAACGCCAGCGAGCGGCAGCCGCAGTCGCCGCCGCCTACGCACCGATGGGCGCCAGCACCAGTGCCGCCGCCGCCACCGCTCACATGGCCGCCATCGCAGCAGCCGCCACCGCCGCCGCCGCCGCCAATGTCTCCGGCGTCAACGTCGGTGCCGGTCCGTCGTCCAGCACAGCCGAAGCGCCCGCCAATCCGCGCACACCGTTCGCCTGGCCCCAACAAGCGGGCAGCCTTTCCGCCCAGCCGGGCAGCAGCGGCTCCAACCTGCACCACGATGACCCCAGCGCACGCGCCGCCGCCGTCGCCGCCATGCACCTCAGCTCCGTCTACGGTCCGTCGCCCGATAACAATCCGCTCAAGCGCAAGAAGATCTCCTCGTTCACCTCGATGATGCTGACCTCCGACACGCCGATTCTGCGCAACGTGCTCGCCCAGGCACAGGAAGCCGATGCGGCCGCCGTCGCCGCAGCCGGACCTTCGGGCTCCGCCTCCGGATCGGGCAGCAATGGCAACAACCAGCACGCAGCCAGCAACGGCAACGGCTCAGCGGACACACACAACATGCACAACGGCAACGGCAACGACCAGGCATCGAACAACGGAAGCTCCGCTGACAATCACGCCAACAATGCGGCCGCTGCCGGCGGCTCCGCCGATGGCAACGGACAACACGGCCACCAGAACGGCACCTCGCCCAGCAGCGGCATCGGCAGCGACAACGCCGAGGCCAACTCGCCGCTGGCGCACAACTCGCCCGACTCGCCCGCCATGCCCGAACCGCAGCCCTCAACCTCCGCCCAGGCAGCCCAGGCTCTGGCCGCCGGCCAGCACGGCCCATCGCCCGCTGACCCCGCCTCCAACCGCTCCACACCCAGCAGCAGCGAGGAGCGCACGAACGGCGCCGGTCCGGCGGGAGCGGGAGCCCGCTTCCCCAACATGCCCGCCTCGCCGTACGACGACGAGGGCTACGGCTTTGACGGCTCGTTCGGCGGCCGCCAGAAGCCCGAGTGGAAGCGCTACAAGCAGTACACGCGCATCGACATCAACAACGCCATCGAGTGCGTGCGCAACGGCATGTCCGCGCTGAAGGCATCCCGTCAGTTTGGCGTGCCCTCGCGCACTCTGTACGACAAGGTGAAGAAGATGGGCATCGCCACCGGCCGACCGCCGACCAACGCCGGCGGCAAGGGCGGCAAGCGCTCCAGCCAGTCGCCGCCGGCCCCGCCGGCCCCGTCGGCCGCCTTCCCGTACGGGATCAGCGGAGCGGGCGGCAATGGTGTCGGAGTCACGGTTGGCGGCCCCGTCAGCTTTGCCGGACCCAATTCGATGCACAACAGTTACGGCAACGGCGCTGCCCTCACTGGCGAGGAAGATATTGAGGCGGCCGACCGTGCGTCGTACATGCACGTTCCGCCGACGGCCAACTCGGGGCTGCTCGATCCGCGTTTCCTGCAGCATGCTCTGGAGGCGCAGGCGGCGGCCGCCGGCCATGGCGACAACATGGGCGGCTCGCTGCACGCAATGGCCTTTGCGGCGGCTGCGCACGCTGCCGCCGCGCAGCAGGGCCGCTCGCCCAGTCCGGGCAGCTTCCTGATGTCGTACATGCGCCAGCCGTCGGTGCAAGCTGCTCATCAGCAGATTCAGATGCAGCAGCAGATGCAGCAGCAGCAGCAGCATCACCAGCAGCAGCAGCAGCAGCACGACGATGAGTCGAGTGACGACGACGAGGAGGCGGCCAGCCGCCATCGCCATCAGATGGCGCAGGCGCGCGTCAACGGTGGCCGCCGGGCGCACGAGGTGGCGGAGCCGATGGATGCCGGAGAGGAGGAGGAGGAGGAGGATGAGGAGCCGGCGCAGAGTGGAATGGTCGAGGACCTGTCGATGGGTGGTCGCCCGTCGACGAGTCGGCAACACCAGAGTGTCATTGTGACGCCTTCGGTGAAGACCGAGGCGGCGGAGGATGAAGATTAGGCGGAATTCCAGGTGGTGAAAGGGAAGCAAACTAGCTCAATATTTTGTGTGTGGTGATTCCGACGGGCAGGAGACACGTTAACGAGAGAGTAGAACCTGATTTGATTATAATTTAATAGTTTTCCCATGATATGTTTTTTTGCGCAAGCATGATCTAATGTCCTTAGAACAATGTACCATATATTTGTGATCGCACATCTAGCAAAATGTCCCAATATCCATATACCATTTGTCCGTTCGATATGTGTAACAAGACACTCCGATGAAACGGTCCGATTATGTTGTTACGTATTCACACACCCACACTATAGACTAAACTATCAAAAAACACAGAGTGCCTATATCTACCATGTAGTTCACATACACATAACTGTAAGTCACCGATATCCTTAAGTTATATCTATCATGTTATAAATATAAGTACAAACAAACTATACGAATCACATTCTGTAAATATATAAGACAAAAACACAAAAACGCACCTTGCTCAACAAAAAGGCCATTTACTGTTCACCTCACTTATACATATGTTTATCATAACAGTGTTTCGGTTTCCACACACGAAGCACCCATGTTCCAAGCACCACTCACACGCGAGACTGAAAAGACTTTAGTAGTTTGTATTATGTGACGTGCTCAACACAAATTGACCCTCAAGGATTTATTTTAAGGATTACACCGCCCACAAAACGGATCGTACGTTTCCGTTGGTACCCTATACGTGTAGACTTCGTTATGCGATTTATTATAATTGAGTTTTATGTTATAAAATCACATGTCATTGAATGAGACTGACAACTATTGAAAAGTCCAAGTTCTCGGGTATCTTATTTACTTAGTTCAATTATACTCTGAATATCTGTGGGTTCATTACACGAAACGAATGGAAAAGCAATATTAGTGTTATGTGAGATACAAATAAATGATTTAACAAAAATATATGTTGGTTATTCTTGTTTATTTCGGAGTTGACTGAAAATTAAGATTCAGGACCTCTTCTAACATGAAAATGCACCTCATTCTAATGTATTCGATAAAATCGCTGCTGAAAAGTTCCACCTCTGTCTAAGAGCGTGAAAGGACCGAGTTTCAAATATATGGCGAAATTGACGAACTAATTGAACACGCGAGCATTATTTGTTTTAATATTCTTCAAATGAAAAGAATTCGAACGCTATTTATTCCGATTCTTTTGAATGTGCGAACGTTGTTCTAGTTCACTCCAGTAAACATTAATGGGCTCTGAACCAATTACAAAAACCCTGATATTCTGTATGTGGAAATTTAGTTGATTTCACTCTCCATGCAAATAATCGGAATTCCGTTCATGGTTTTTAGGTATTTTTTTACTGGAGTGATTCAGAACAACCTTAGTACACTCAAATTAATCGGAATAAAAAAAAATGTGCATGTGTGTATAATTAGCTCGTCAATTTCTTCATATATTTTGGGACATTTTTCAGCAGCAGCAGAAACATAACTGCAATTTGTGTGAGTGTCCCTGAATAGATAGGTGAACAGGAATAATGCAATTTTATAAATGTATATGTATTAGGTGTGCAGTGGCGTGTTATTGAATTTTCAGAGTGAAACCATTTTATCGGAACCATAAACCTAGTAGGTATATAATTTGAGTATGGTAGAAGCAATAGGGTGGAAACTCGGATACGTTCCAATTTGAAAAACTCGACCCAAAAAATAAAAAGTCCACAATATTTGTTGTAAATTTTTTTGAGTTATGAGGTTCCGTGCGCCATTTCATTATTAATCGTCTGCGCACCACTGTATGTATTTCCAAGCATTTTCGATAAACGGCTTATTCATACGTGCAGAGTCAACGCCATCTGTCGTCGCTGCCAACTGCTCATAATACGTACGTTAGCTACTTGCCGCCAGGCGAACTACATGTTCGAATATGTTCCGAGATGTCACCACATGTTTTATACCACTGGTGATTGTCCAGGATAAGGCGATGTGATTTATACCACAGGTTTATGTCCAGGATGAACTCTCGCATGTTTGATTTAAATTAATATAGATGTCGTCGACATGAGCGAAGACACACACCTTTTTCATGCTGCCCCAATGTCCCAGTGAACATACTCGAACGCTTTTCTCCATTGTAATATGTTTACAAATGTTTATTTCCACTGATTTCCAGGTGTGTGTTTGTCTGCGTGTTTATGAATATCAGTGTGCACATTTCTTATAGTATTACCGTGATTATGTTACGTGTGTCTGTGTCTTTCTATTACACCTACTTGTTGTTCGGGTGTATTTTTCCGCCGGTTATCTCATCTTTTTTCTATGCGTTAGTTTTCTGACAATAGAGACCCATAACTACGTAATTTGTATCTATACGTTATTTTTACTGTGTACGTGCCCTTGTGTGTGTATGTGTTCAACGGTCTGTATGGGGATTTGCTGTGATAGTGGGTGATTTGCATGTCATTGAACTTGGTGAATGTGTTTAGGTGTATTTTCGCATTTCTATGTACATGTTTCTGATTTTAGTGATGCGGTCTGGTTTGGTTTTTTCATATAATTTGTTGCTGTTTTTTTTCTTCAATGGTTGCAGTTCTGTTTTAATGTGGCTTATCGTGAGCGTGTTATTTTGTTTTGGGGGTTGGAGGGAGAAGGGAATGATGACAGCATAAACAACCTATACGTTTCCATATATGCACAGAGCGATGATTATTCGACGCATATTACTATCGGAATTTAACGGATACGCACGAAAACTCTACACAAACACACACAGTGTGTAAATGCTGGTATTGGTGCTGGAAGGATTTAGTGTCAGTTTGATTTCAATGTTAATAGTTCTTGCGGTGCGTTGACGCGAACTGATCCATCAATTATGGTGATGCGGATGAACGCGGAAGGAAGAGAGGAACATGGTTCTTATGTTGCTCACAAATACAAGATAAGTTGCGTTTCATTTTGAATTTTTCTCTCGGTATTTTTTATTCACGTGCACAGAAAGCGTTTTGTCGCATATAATATATTAATATTTTGCTGTAGAATATCCATGTGGTTGTGTACTATACACTTTCAATATGTTGTCGGGGTCTCGCTGAAAGTATAAGGTAGTTGTAGATGTAATTCATATTGTTCAACAAGTTGTCGGTTTATGTCTGTGTGAATGTGGGTGTGTACGGGTATAGGTGTTCATTTTTTTGTCTAACAAATCATCGTCTCTATATAATAATATGTTTATTATATTTTTTATATTTTTTATATTTGTCTTGTTCACCGCATGATGAGAGTTTTGTTTTGTTTCTTTAGAGTAAAAAGTATTACATAATTTGTTATTGCTTTTAGTATGTGGTTGGGTGAGTGAGTGAGTTTTGAAGGTGTCATTGTTCGAAGTGCTGCTCGCTTCAAATAAGATGTTCACTTGCTTTCCAGCCGTCGTCGACGTTGTCTCATTTACATATAATATATACCAGATTGTATCAGTGATTGATATTTGTTTAAATTTTTATTAATTTTTAATGACTTTTTACAATAACATATAATATATTTATATCCTTTGTTGGTGGTTTATACAGGTATGACATAGAAAATGATTATTACGTGTGATCTTGTTTGCCTATGTACAACAGTTTGTGTGTGTATGTGATGTGTGTGTATTGATTTTATGTTCTAAATATAGTTAAAGGACGTTACACTAAGGTCTTAAACCAAAATGATAGGATTCGGGTTTTCAAGGGTCGAGTACCATATCGTTATTAATATTATAGGGGTGTATTGCTAACCGTGAATTGAATAAAATCATAATTTGTGGAACATAGGTACATTATATTGTGTTCCGTATAAATGTAATAACCGAATCGACAACGGCGAGTTTGTGACCGTTTAAGGTTTGGCAAATATAATTTACATGCATTACAATACCGTACTAGTACACTCATTGGACATTGGACTGCGCATCAAACGAATCTTCGAAATATCTGAGTGGTTGTGTAGTTTGTGTGTGTGTATGTGCATATCATATATACTGTTGAATGTTTGTGGTTGTTTCCATGTTTTTTGCTACTCATATTTATTGTATTCTATGTCACCCGCCCAAATTATACATTTGAGCAAATGAAACATATAATATTTGCCTTGCTTTGTAACTCGTAATATTGCGAATGGATTCTTGTTGTGGTAGTCGGGTGTATCTTGTGTCTTTTCGTAAGTGCTGTGCTGGTGTATTTGTTGTTGATTTTTGATTAATTTCTGCACATGTGCGGTCTCTCCCACTTCTGAATGCTCTGACGCGCATCTAAATACGCTTGTGCGAGTACATGTTCGAGTATGTGTGTGTGTTTCAAATTTCTCCATTACGTAGTACCCTGTTGAAGCCAAGGAGTGTCCTGTCCGTCTCACTTTTCGCGAGGACTCTTTTTCTTGCGAATCGATTGCAACGGAGAACAGAGTCATAGTACAAAATCGCGAGTGGGAAATGCATTCTGTCGTACACACACACGGTGAGCATCTATACACCCACACAAACACAACATTGAGTTATTGCCTATTTCCAGTGCGTGATGATTATATCATTTTTTTAGGTTATTCTTGAGTGATTTGAGAATCAAACGAAACTACCTGTTTTGTGTTTCCCGCTTAACGATTACGATATTGTTGTGTTCACTACCAATTGTTCGTGTTAGTGTGTGTATGTTTGTTAAACGTCATAAGCTTGTTGGTTGCGCATTAGTTTATTTTACATGGATGTCGAGTATTTTGAATCGTATGCGCTTGGTAATTTTAATTTTACTGCATTTTATAGGCCTACATATTTGTGTATGTTTTTAGAATGTAGTAGATGTTTGCAATTACTTTACGAATATTGTGTATCACTGCATATGTACAATTCATAATGTCCACTCTTTTCCACACTGTACGCCATCGGGTTCGCATGTAATGTCTGTGTGTGTTTGTGTGTGATGGTTTGACTCTGGATTTCGTTCACGAGAGACTGGGGAGATTAAAATGCGCAAGAATTTCTGTTCCACACAGTTGCTTCGATTTCGAAAATACACAATGCATTAGATAAATATTCGCATGCATCCGGTCCAGTGCAAGAGAGGCAGCAATGCGATTTGCACAAATCGTTCGCAATGAGTTTGATGAATTTGAATGGCCGATGATGACTGGGATGATGATGATGATGATGTTACACAAATATTACTAATTTTACCATTTCTGGGGCGAGACGTTCACGAGAGATTAAGAGAGAGATATTTCTGCTTTTAAAAAATATGCGTTTACTTTCGCCTTCGTTCGTTCGATCGTATTCGGAATCGGGAGCGGTTCGGAAGCGACTCTTCCGCATCTGCCCGCGTCTGTTCGTGTGCGAGTCTGTTTGGAAACCACATTCTGTTGCTTGGGAAATGTCTTATGTGTTCTAATGTGTGTGGTGTAAGTAAATGCATGGATTTTCGTTTTTTTGGCGCACTGCATTCCGCATTTCGAATAGGGTTGTGTTTATGTAGGTTTTTGGTATTTATACAAAAATATGTGTGTCGGTCTCGCTCACGTTCGCTGGGCTCTGAGTCTCATCGGTTGGTGGCTTTCTGGTTGTGGTGGTGTCTGTGATGGTGATAGTGGAGTGTGGAGTCATTATCGACCCATGCGAGAATCTGTTCTGTCTGTGTCTGTCTGTCTGTCATCCGTGTGTGTGTGGCTGGTGCTTTATCACAATTTCTCGCACCGCACTCGGGACGATTGCCGCCCTCGCTTCCGCCTCCTCGCGCATTCCGCCCGCATTCCGCGCGTACAGGTATATAATGTCTATGTCTCAATTTATAGTCTAGCCGTATTGCATATCTGCGCTCATATGTTCAAACTTATAGTACAATCCGCCGCCGCCGCTCCGCCTCTGCGGTCAGGCTGGGCTGGGCTGGGCGGGGGTTCATCAACAACAACTGGCACTCTCCGGCTCGCCAGACGCTCACGTCACAATCGACCCGTGTCGCCTTGCTCGTGCCGTCCGATGACCACCGCCGCCGCCTCCGCCTCCGCTCACCGCACTGCTCTTCCTCCGCTTGCGCTTCGTATCTCGCTGAAACGCCACATTGCCCGGATCGTCCGCCAGCTGCGGATACTTGTGTATGCTGTGTATGTCGATGCCCACCCAGCCGTCCACATCGCCGTGCGAGATCAGCTCCTCCTTCTCCTCCTCCGACCAGTCGCCGCGACCCTGGAAGCCCGCCGCCACCAGCTGCTTCTCCAGCTCCCAGGCACGCTCGACGGCGCGCTTGTGCGCATGCTTCAGTATCCGGTGGCGCTCCTGCTCCGGATCGACGCCGTACTTGATGATCACCACGGCATCGGGACCGTGCAGTCGCAGCTCCTTGCCGCCGGTCGACGCGCCCGCCGCTCCGGCTCCGGCTGCGCCACCGACGGCACCGGTGCTCGCGTGATCGGCAATCTCGTGCGTCGAGATGTTGAACATGCCTCCTAGTCGACGCAGCTCCTCCGTGTCGTCGCGGATCTTCAGCACGTTGTCCTTGACGAAGTAGAACACATCCTGATCGTGGATGCTGAAGTGCAGATCGAGGAAGAACGAGTTGTTGAACACGGACGACACGACGTCCTGCACGACGCTGTTGGCGCCGCCATCGACCACCGACACCAGAGCGCGGCCGGAGATGCGCGAGATCAGAACGCCTTCGCCGAATACGCCTCGCCTGTAGGCGACTCGCGGCAGCAGATTGCGCGTCTTCGGCTCCATCTTCAGCAGCGGCTTCGGCACGAAACCGAACTCGGAGAAGCGCTCGTCAATCTTCTCGACGATGCACTGCAGACCGGACATGACGCCAAAGTCGGGCGCCAGCAGCGGCGACTTGATCGTGGCCTGCGGCACGTACACGGCCGATCGGGTGTACTTGGAGCCCTGCATGCGCTCCAGATCGTAGCCGAACAGCTTCAGCCACGACTCGACGTCAGTCATGTAGTTCATGCCGCCCGGGGGATTAACCGGATCGTTGTTGTGGTAGCGATAGATGAACACGTCGGTGGGGAAGGCCATGGCGGCGGCCAGCGGCTCCCACAGCGGCGTCATCCATTGGCCTACAGTCGGATCGTACAGCCGCTGCTCAGTGTACACCAGTCGCGTGTGCGGATCGTACAGGCCGCCGTGGAAGTCGATGGGGATGTAGAACTCCGGATTGGTGTCCTTGACGATGCGGCCGAACGGCGTGCGTCGGATCTCCTTGACAATGTTGCCGCTCACATCGAACAGCGACATCGGCGAGCCGCTCTGATCGGTGCCCACATAGTAGCGCTGCTCGCCCGTCTCCACGGCGACCAGCATGTCGCGGTCGTCGTACAGGAACCGATAGGTACGGCCCGCATTCGGGAAGTGACAGTGCGTCACCAGATGCGGCGTCTGCGGATTGGCGTAGTAGAACTGCGTCACGTTGCCCTTCTCGTCGAACCACGCGATCATGCGCGCCCGATCGTCGTAGAAGTACCAGGTCTGGAAGCGGTCGCGCTCGAACGCATGGATCAGCTGGCCGCGGTTGTTGTAGCGGTACTTCTGCTCGCCGCGGCGCACCACGTAGCCACGCGCATCGTAGCTGTTGTGCTCCACGTCGCCGACATGCGTGACGCGGTCGCCGGTGTCGTAGCCGAGCATCGTCTTGTCGCCGTGCTCCATGATGCCGACGATGTTGCCGTTCTCGTCGGGCACGTACTTCCAGTTGTTCGTGCCGACCACCTCCATCACATGACCGTCGGCATTGTAGTTGACCTTGTCGACGGTTGTCGATCGGCCCACGGTGGTCTTGTACGTCTTGATGCGGTTGCGCAGATCGTACTCCAGCTCCAGCCGGAACACATCGAATGCCTTGATGTTGATCAGCACGCTCTTGACGCGACCGTGCTCATCGAAATCGGTGATGGTGAAGTACTGCTTGGCGGCGTCCTGCACCACCGTCCGGTTGGCCGAGTTGCGCGTGATCTTCAGGTCGCTGACCGCCTCCAGGGTGCCCAGGTTCTGGCCGTACTTGTAGCGCATCATCGGCAGGTCCTTGTCGTCGATCTCCATCTCGATGCCGTTGAGTCGGGCGTTGCCGTCGTACTGGTACTTGAAGTGCGCCGACGCCAGCGAGCTCTTGGCGCCGAAGCGGAAGCGCTCGTCCTTCAGGATGCCGGCGTGATACTTGAACTCGCGACGCAGCTCGAAGCCGGGCTCCAGCACCTCGACGGCGCGCACCAGACTGGTGCTCTCCTGGTAGGCGTAGTGCGTCGAAGACAGGCCGGCGAGAATCGTCTCCAGTCGACCGGCGCCGTCGTACACGTACGCCACCTTGCCGGACTGGTGCGGATGGATCTTGGCCAGAATTTGTCCCTCGTCGTTGTACAGGATCTCGAACGGATGACGGTTGATCGGTGAGAAGTACTGGTACTTGAAGAAGCCGAGCGACGTCTGCAGCGCAAATGAGTGGATGTGACCGCGAGGGGTAGTTAGCGATTGCAGCGCACCGGCGTCGTCGTACTGCAGCAGGTAGTCGCTGCGACGAGGTGTGGTCACCTTCAGCGGCAAGCTAGTCACCAGGTCCTTGAAGGCGTACACAATCGAAGAGCCATCGCCGTAGCGGATCTCGTTCAGCCGACCGGCCCGATCGAAAGTGTAGTCCTCCTTCAGGTCACCCCAACGCCACGACGTCAGACGTCCGAAGCGATCGTACTCCAGGTCGACCTCGGCATACTCGCCAGACTGCGGCTTGAACGACACTGGTCGGGCAGTCCGATCGTAGGTGACGTTCAGCAGCTCGACCTTGTCCTCGACGAAAATCACCACCGATTGCGTTTCGCGTTCGTACTCGAGCGTCAGCACATTCTCGCCGTTCACGCGCAACTTGCGGCCCACCGAGGTGACCGGGCGCTGTTGCGGCGGCTGCTGCTGCATCTGTCCCTTGTTGCCCTTGCCCGAGTTGGCCTGACGGCGCAGGAAGTAGCGCCACTCGAACCGGTTGGCCAGATCGCCGCTCACCTCGACGCGTTGCTTCGCCGGCACCGGATACGATTCGCCGAGCAGCGGATCGATTTCGGCCAGCAGAGTGTACGGCACGGCGTCCATGCTGACCGAGTGGCCCCACGCAGAAACGGTGTTGGTGCCTCCGTCCGCCTCGACCGTCGTGCGCGACTCAGCCTGACCGTTGCGCACCAGCACGCTGCTGCCGCGAATCAACATCGAGATTTCCTTCTGCGCGTTCTCAGTTACTCGAATGGTGGCGCCCTTGACGCTCAGGTCGAACGATAGATCGATGACTCGACCGGTTGGCGTTACGGCCGAAGTCAGGCGACCGAACTCATCGTAGTTGTACACGTACGAACGGCCGGTCGAGTCCAGTTTAGTCTTCAGCAGACCAGTCGGTCCGTGATACTCGAACGTCACGTTGTAGTTATCGGGCGTGCTCAGCTCGTGCAGCATCTTCATGCGGGTCATGCGCAGCTTGCACTTCTGGCCCTTCGTATTCTCGATGGAGTTCACCTGCGAAGTGTAATCGCGCAACAGGAACACCTTGTTGCCGGCCGCATCGGTGACCGTGCTCAGCTTGCCATTGGAGGTGTTGACATTGTACGTGAACGAATAGCTCGTCTCGCCGGTCATGATGTTGCGCGTCGCAATGTGCTGGCCAAAGCGATTGAACACGTAGATCTCCTGCGAGTCCGGAGCGTAGATCTCGTACTCTCGCGACTGCGACGCCTCCGGAATGCTGGACATGACGCTGCGGATGCGATAGTTGGCCTGATCGGCAATGTGCACGTAGCCATCCGGAGTCACGCACAGCGCCGAGATGGTGTTGAACTTGGCGCTGGTCGCCAGATAGTGATCGGCCTCGTAGCAATCGCAGCCGCGCTCCAGGCAGTTGCACTTGGACTCGGCTCCGGCGAAGGCGGCGATCTTTCCATCGGTTCCGATCACGCGGATCCGATTGATGCGCTGCGAATCCGACTCGGCAACAAACAGATCGCCCATCGGTCCGAAGGCGATGCTCTGCGGTCGAACGAGCGTCGCATGTGCTGCCAGATCTGAGTCGAAAGCTCCGCCCAAGCCGGCTGCTCCCGAAGCTGCTGCCGTCGATCCTGATGAGCTGCTAGCCTGTCCGGCCGACGCACAATGCATCGGACGCCCGGCAATGACGCGCACCCTACCGTCTGGCGCCATTCGCAGGATCATATGATCGTCGATGATGTGCAGCGTATCGTCCAACGGATTCACCGCCAGCTCGGTCGGCCAGCGCAGGTGCATCTCGTCAATCTTCAGCGTCCCTTCGCACGGCACCGGCTTCCAATGCGACTTGTGCATATGATTTCCGATCAACGTCTGCACGATGCCATCACGATCGACCATCCGAATGTTCGTCCCGTCCGCGAAGTAGATGGTGTTGTCAGCCGAAATCGCAATGCCCTTCGGGTACGCCAGCTTGGCGTCCTTCGCCAACGCTCCATCGCCGCAGTGCGCCTCATCACCAGGCAAGCAACGCTCTCCCGACCCCACCACCGGCTCCCAGTTGTGCTCCGGATCGTTGAACTCGTCCTTGTTGCGCACCCGGATGATCTGATGCGACTCCGGATCGGAGATGTACAGCGTGCCATCGAGCGGACTCAGCGCCATGTGATACCGGTACGAGACGCGCGTCGCGTTCAGCTTCACCACCGTACGCACGGTGCCATCGGTCATCAGACGCCGGATGTAGTTGAAGTCCCCAATGTACACGCTGCCATCCGGAGCTGCCGCCAGCGCCACCGGCGCCAGCAACCTCTGCCTCGTCGCAATGCCATCGCACTCTGCGCACTCCAACGGCCGCTGATGACCATCGCCCATAGTCGTCAGAATCACGCGCGGCTTGTGCTTCAGATAGATGTTCGATCCGTCGCCCTTCTGCAGAATGCCCTCGTGGAAGTTGTACCGATGGTGGACATCGAGATTCCAGCCACCCACCTCCGAGATGCTCATGTCGTGACCGCTCAGCTTCGTCGTCTGCACGTCCCACAGCACGTCCTTGCAGTCGGTGTACTGATAGCCGACCTTCACCACAGCCGTCGTCACTCCATACACTCGCTGCCTGTAGATGTTCAACCTATTCCAGGCGTACGTGAACTTGATGCCCGGATCCGCCTCGAACGTGCGCTCAAACAGAATGCCCTCGATCGTGATGCGCAGATGGATCAGTGCCAGCGCCGCGGGAATCACCTCCGGAGTCAGTTGCAGCTTGATCGTGGACAGATAGCCGGCGGCACGCGAACTGTGGTACACCAGATTCAGCCCGGTGCCGGGGATCTGCAGCGACTCCTGCACCACCTGCGACTCGGCCAGAATGGCCGACCGATCGGGGCAGGCGCCCTGGAAGCCGTGCTTCCACGAGGCCAGCACCACCGGCTTCATGGCGTCGTAGTCGTGCGCCAGACACGCGTGCGGCGCCAGCGCCAACGATCGGTCCTCCGCCGTGGACATGATGACCGTGTCGATGATAACGACCTCGTTCCAGGGACACTGCACGATCACCGACTGCGGCCGGAACGGCGAGCGGCCGAATTGGAGAGTGACGGCGCCTCCGCCGTTCACCATCAGATCGAACCAGCCGTCGTCGCGCGTAATGGTGAAGCCTTCCAGCGGAGTCGATGTGCTGACGCGGACGCCGACGAGGCCCATGTTGAGGGCGGTGACGACGCGTCCGCGGATGACGGCCGAACGGCTGTGAGTTGGGAGAGAGAACGGTTGAGTCAGTAATGCAGTTCTCTTGATATAGATAATCTCTGACTACGGAATTACTTGAAATGGCTTTAACGTCTGAACGAAAACATCGATAAAACTGGTATGGTCAAACAACTACGAAAATGTAAAACTCGGCCGGCGTCCAGAGCACGGTTTTTTCCTCCTTCAATCCAACGCCCGCTCGCTGCGTTCGATCACGGATATCGTGTGTTGAATGTATTGTAGAATGTTGTTTGTACGAAATAATAGGATAAAGTCACAGACGAAACTGAAGAATAAACACACAGTTGTTCACAAGACACAAACACAGAGTTGGTTGTGGGTTGTTGGTTTGACACATATAGAGACAGACACGCACATGTATGAAACGGGAACAAATAAAACACGGCACACGTTACAGAGAATACATGAACACATAGTACACGAGGATATGAGTAACGAGGAGCATTTCGAGTGTGTGTACATAATGGACATGCAAAGCAATCACTTTCGGGTGGGTTGTTCATTTTGATGGTCTGAATTATGGTGGAGTCGCAGTCGAATGTTGGGTAATTTTGTAATGGTGTTAATGGTGTTAGTCAAATGGATTAGATGCGATTTATATGGTTATTATTGTAACCAGCATGTGCAGCACAACATAACATTCGCCCGTTCCTTTTTCGTGTCAAGTGGCATTGCATATCACCACCATCACATGCGAACACATGTCCTCGAAACTATGTCAACCACGCCGAAAAATGTTCGCATGGCTTCACACATACAATCACGCGAAAAACGCAAACACAAAAAAAAATCTCTACGACCAAACATTAGCACATACGAGACGAGACGAGAATGGCGAGAACGGAACGGAACTACGACAAAAGTATCACACGCACGCACACGGTGTCCGGGTTTTCCGACCGTCTAAAGCTTTCAACGCAAATTTCTGGACGGTGTTTGTGTGTGTGGGTGTGGAATGGGTGTGTACAAATGTGAGTGACTGTGTGATCTGGAGCGAGCGTTTTAGTTTTTTTTCTCTCGCTTCGGAGATCGTCTGCAAGTGTAAATGTATGAGTGTGGATGTGAGTTAGTATTGTTTCAGTGTTCGTATGTGTGTGTCTGTGTGGGTGTGTGTGGTTAGTGCTTACCTTGCATTGAAATAATTCCAAAAGACGCTGCACGAACCCAATGCCAGACAGAACGGAGTAGAGAGTTAGAGAGAGCAGAAATGGGGACGTTGTTAGTTTGGTTCCATTTTAACGCTTCACTCTCACACGCACTCTCGTCGGTTTTCCTTGTGCATTAATCATCGTTCAGCTGAACGACTTTTTCGAGACGTTGCGTTTTGTGCATCGTCGTCGCAACGACGACGTCTTCTGTTAGTAGTGAGTATGTGTGTGTGTGTACGTGTGTAGTGCTGGTATGTGTGTTTTAAAGCGTATATCTTGTAGTCGGACGAAGAGGGACGAGGGTGGCGAGGGAACTGTTTTTCGATTGAATATACCGAATGCATGGCACGGAATCAAACGTCCGCGTATCGAGAGAACATTTATGTGGTCTTATGTACAGCTCAAAGTGTGTTTCGGGAATATTTATATGCGTATGCGTCTCTGTTTGACTTTGATATGGTTGGTGTATAAATACAGTATAATACATGAATATATTGAATATAATGGTATACATTTTGGGCTATGCAAGAAACATTTAAACATATAAATCGGATTGATATAATATTCATATGCGAGACTGGAATAGAGTATGCGTTCGTTACGAGGCGGCTTTCTCGGGAGATGGGGGTGGTTTTGGTGGTGGTGGTGTTGGGGTGGACGACGAAAAACAGAGACGAGGAAGACAGAAAATGGATGGATGGAGTTGTCTGGTTTTGGTTTTCGGTATGATATGGATGAATGGATGGCGGTTGGTTGGATGGGAGGAATCGGGAAGCGTTACACGGGGGCACAGAACACATTTCCTTATACAAGACGATATAAGGAAATAAAGGAAATAAATTAAAACACAAAATGTGTATTTGATTTTGATAAATGTGCGGTGGTGCTGCCGGTGGCGAATCGGAGCCAAGGATGCGCGCATCTCGCTCGCAGACATGCTCACACACACACAGACTCGCCGCACACTTGCTTCGTTTGTTTGCTGTTGGTTCGTGTGTCGGCATGTGTCGAAAAGAAAAACGTTTTATATGCGGTGGCACTTTTGGGAAAATGTTTTATGCAAATATCTAGAATCATTTGTCATTTCCCTTTGGCCGCGTGGAATACACGCAACCCTACACACCCATACACACACGCATGCACGCATGCGAAATCGGATGCATTAGGCAAGACATCCGCTCGCACACGCACACACAAGACGCACATGTGAGTATGTGGGTTGCGTGTTATTCGGCCGCTCTGCTTCGGCAGCAGCAATGCCCAAAAATCGACCGACATCTGGCCGACTTCGGCGACGCCACTCCGGCGGGTTAGTTTCTCGTCGGTTGTCTCGGGTTTTAGTTTCGGGTTAGTTTTGTTAATCCGCTGTGATTACTGTCCGGCAGTGGTGTCACGCACACTCACGCCCACACGCACACTCTTATACCCAAATCCGCACGCACGCTTGCCGCACGACGAATCCGCCACGTCTCGGACTCCATTTCGGCTTACCTTTCGTTAAACGTCTCCATTTTCGCATAGTTCTGCAGGCTACCCTCGTCAATCAGGAACTTCATGCGCTCGAAGAACGAGGCCGTAATCGCTGGCGGCTGCTTGCGCAGCAGCACGTCGATCGGCTTCGGTGCGGACACGCACAGCTGGCTGAGCCGGCACGCCGCTTGCAGGCAGCACTCCGGATCCTCGCAGTCAACCAGGCCATCTGAGCAGGGAGCGAGCACGGCACAACGTTAGTCTCGCATGTCAAAATCACAGTCCACCCGAACGCCTCTCGTCGGTCGCCTCTCGTCTCCATATCATACCTTTGTCATTGTCCTTGTTGTCGCCGCAATTCTGCTCCAGCGGCACCGCACAGTCCGCACCGTCCCAGCCGTCCGCACACCTGCACTCCCACAGACCCTCGCCGCTGACGCGACACTGCCCATGCGCCGAGCACCCGTTCGGGCAGCCCTCCATCGTGCAGTGCTTGCCGTTCCAGCCGGTCACGCACAGACAGGTGCCGTTCTTGCACTGGCCGTGCTCGTTGCAGCGCGCATCGCACAGCTTGCCGTTGCAGTAGTCGCCGCCCCAGCCCTCGTCGCACTGGCACGTCTCGCCGACGCAGCGGCCGTGCTGACCGCAGTCGAGGTCGCAGAGTTCTGCAGAAACGAGACTGTTAGGAATCCGTCATATTGACTAAAAGTAGTGTTCATCTTACCCTTCGAACAATCGTCGCCGCTCCACTTGGGCGCACACATGCACGTCTGCGAGTCCAGATCGAAGTTGCCATGGCCGGAGCAATCGGGCAGACACTGCAGCGCATCCTGGTCCATCAGGCCACAGTCCTGTCCCTTCCAGCCCTTCTTGCAGATGCACGCGCCATCGGCGCAGAATCCATGTCCGGAGCAGGTCGGATGCGGGCAATCGACTGTGCGACATTCAAGTTGGATTAGTCTTCGGCGTTACATATGCCTAGGTTCAAGCTTCACTCACCGTCCTCGCAGAACTTCCCCTTGTACCCGCGCACGCACTGACACTTTCCGCTCATGCAGTGCCCATGCCCATTGCAGTCGGACACCTCGCACTCGTCGTGCCGCAGCGAGCACTCCTTGCCCTTCCAGCCCGGATTGCACTGGCACTCGCCGTTGATGTACTCGCCGCGCTGCGAGCACAGCACCGGGCACACGCTCTCCGCACAGTCATCGCCCCCGAAGCCCGGATTGCACTGGCAGTGGCCCAACAGGCACTGCCCGTTGCCCGAGCAGCCGTTCGGGCAGTTCTGCGTCATGTCCTCGGCGATGGCCGCCTGGAAGGCGATCTCCTGCTCGTCGCCGTCGTCGTTGTACAGCGAGACGAACCAGTGGCCGGGCTCCATGTAGCGGGTGACCTCACGCTGCACGGAGGGCTGCTGAAGGAGAGGAAGAGATAAAGTTCCGAACGTTAGCTTCTGGCTTGCTACTTGAGCACTAGTTCAATCTTACATGAGTCGACGACGATCGCACCACTCGTGCATTGAAGCCACTGAGCACCTCCTTGAAGTGGTACTGCGTGTGCGTGGGCAGCGCATTGCGCCGGCCGTACACGCCGATCGAGGCGCCACGCGGAATGTTGTACTCGAAGCGCACGTACGCCGGCTCGGACTGGTAGAACTGCATGTTCCAGTAGCTGTACGGAGCGATCTGTTTGCTCAGCTTCTGGCCCAGCTGGATCTGCGAGAATGTGGTGCCGTCCGGAGGGAAGCTGCGCGCCGGGAAGGTGCGACCGCCTGGATGGATGGAGATTGGGAACAGTTAGCCAATTGTTGCAAATGCTGTGAGCTGATGAAGCTGAAGTTGGGGACGTGCGAGGATACTACTATTTACAGAGTTCATGCAATTCATGTTCAGGCGGTATTTATACAGCGCGCACTTTAGTGCGAGAATGAGAACGATTTAAGAATGTGTGTGGTGGGTGCGAGTGTAGTATGTGAGTATGTGCACATTCTTAACCTAGAAATTTGCATACATTCGAAATGTGAGAGTCGCGTCGTCGATTCGATGGATGTGGTGGGTGGGCGCGGAGGAGGCATAAATGAGGCACGCCATTTGAATGTGTGTACGCGTTCGTTTGTTGTGTCTGTGGGCGAGTGCGAGTGTGTGTGTGTGTTTTATACAGGATGTGTTTGTGTGTGATGAGGTTTTCTCTATACATTACAAACATCTACATTCGCTTTCGGTTTGGATGAATGCGAATGCGGATATGCCTATGATGGTGTATGGTTTGTGTGAGTGTGTGTGCGTATACACATACACACACACACGTTCGAGCGGCGGCGGCGGCTGTCAGTGAAATGGAAATGTTAAATGGGGTGAACGAAGCGGGAATTACTTATTTATACAGAGTGAGTGGAGAGCAGGCGCGGCGGCGGCGGCGGTCGCAGCCGCAACCGACGGCGTCTCATCCACCTTGCGCTCGTGTGTGTGTGTGTGTGTGAATTGTACATTGCAGCGGCATTGCGGCATTTCAGCACACGCGGCTGGAAAATGCCGCTGGCGCTGGATGGCTGGCTGAGAGGGGTGGTTTTTTCTCGCTTTGCTTGGTTTTCGGGTGTGATTTTTCGAGCGACGCCTCGACGAGGACGTCGGGCGGATGGAGTTCGGCGCGCGGAACGGGGCATAATGTTGTTATGTGTACGGGCGCAAACGTACAAATTCGCTGTCGTCGGCGATGGCGAATAGTGGCGGCGGCGGCGGTGGTGGCGGTGTCGCTACGGCATCCGGCCGCAACGCTGCGCGCATACTTGAGACGCGGAGCGGTGGTGCTCTTTAAATCCACACACACTCTCGCACACGTTCAACTTTGGTCGTCGGTGTTACGAATTCGAATCCGATCGATTTGCTGGCACAATAACGGTGAATTGGCGGGGGTGTGAAGGTCCCTGGCTGGCACAACACACACACATTTAAGATTTCCAATTCTAATCCCTATTAAGGGTTTTTGTATTGCCACCAGCGCCGCCATCGCCATCGTGCCGATTGTAAGCGGATATACGCCATACATTTGGAGAATTCGTGAACCGCAATTGCGCTCCGCGCGTATTGGCATTTGCATAAAACAATCTCGAGCAAGCGCCGCCGAGCCAGCGCTTGGGACCCCCGTCGTCGAAATGATGCATAAGTCATGCGAATGCGCTGATTTCGGTTGATTTTTGGCCCGCCCGACCGCCAGCCCGCCGAAATGCGAGCAACTTGTCGTCAGAACGCATTAATTTCGTTTTATTGTTGTTAGGAGTTGGCCGAAGATGCGGGGTCGTCGTGGAGAATCCAAAATTAATGTGCTTTGTCGGCTCGACTCGGCTCGGCTCGTCTAGGACACAGAAAGGGTTTTTATTATGTGCTCGGCGAGGATTATAATTAATGAGTTCGACGTCGTGGTTCATGTGATGCTTTTTTTGCGCCTGTTTTGGCGTAAGAAAAATTGAGATAGGCACCACACAGACTCCGCCGATAGAATGTAAGCGAGAGTGTAATGTGTACACAAATTCGAGCTTAATATTCCTGCTGAGCAATGCTGGCCATATTCAGACGCAACGACAGCGAAGACATGTAATGTGCACGACGACGCGAAAAGATTTTCACCGTGTGGCTCAACAAACTCTTTGTCGCCTAATCCTATCTTATCTTATCCTCGCACCAACGCCGACGCCGACGCCAACGCCTACGAGGCAACATAGCACAACACAACGGGCGTACACAGACGACGACGTCGACGTCGTCAACGCAACTTTTTCTGTTCGCCTCACAGCGCCTGTTTTTCTTGTCGTATGCACATTTTTGTCGACGACGACGAATACACCTTCAAGTGTGCTATACACAGTACAACATAGCACAAGCAGCAAGCCCATTATTCAGTAGATTTCTTAAACTTTTCCGTTAACTGGGTGCAATTTTAATGCTCTGTATGTGCGGGTGTGTGTATGTCGGTAGCAGGCACGACGTTGTGGCGGTGGGCGTGGATTCGGGAATGTTGGGCGCGCGAGTGTTCGGGGTGGCCGCAAACTTCCCGATTTTGAAGGGAAATTATAATTTATGAGCTCATTAAATGTACTTTGCCGGTTCTCGAGCGCGCGAGCGGTGGTGCGCATTTTTTGTGTCGGTGTGCGGTTGCGTCGGCTATGCGCTCGTGTATATTAATGCCAACCCGTGTTCGAAATACCGGGTGTAACGCACTACGAGAGGGGATACAAAATATACAGATTCGTATTTTTTTCGCCAAACGAATTAAATGGCGGCATATACGCGCGGAATGGAATGGATATACGCGGTGGAGAGCATCTCGAAGCCCGCACCCAACCGAAAAAAGTGTCTCCGCCGTGACGCGACAATGGCAGCGGCGAGTACATCCAGATGAAGATGGGCGTGTAATAACCCCCGTAACTTTATTATCACGCGTTGCGCTCCAACATGTAACTTTTTCCGCGCAGCGCAGCGACGGAAGCTCTGAGCTCGCTGAGTGCGTTGCGTTGCATCGCATCTCGCATCTCGCAGTGAAAGTGTGTTCAACGACGTCGTGCACCCCGAAAAATTGTAGTGGCACTGGCGTGTGGCGTGTGGACGCAGGCGTTGCTAACGTCGTTGCATATTTTAGCACCAGAAAACCCTGCCGTGGCGTCGGCGTCGTTTCTAGCCGCGTGAATTGCTGCGCGATGCTGTAGATGCTATACAGACAGAGCTCAGGCGAACACCCTTCTTCAACACTAGATACTATAGATATGTGTCTGTAACAGTTGGGCTGGAAAATTCGTATCGTTTCTATGATAGAGCGCCGCTAAATGTGTCTGTATATTTTGTATAGTTAGTACCAATCTCCGAAAGATACGTGGAAAAGGTGACATCTTGGCCAGGGCCGTCTTACGGTTGGACAATTTGATTGAAGCAACTTTTGCCATTGCAAAAATGCTAATCTCATGTCCTTGTAAAGCACTTTTTTCTAATGTGACTGGAGGCAAAAAAAAATCTGGTAAACCCAACTATCGAGTAGCGTCTATATGTTTGGTCTCGAGAGAAGTATTCTTCATTAAATACCGTTGAACATCGACTATTGAGTTGAGTTTTTGAGCATCTGATGGCAAAAATGGCCAAGGAACGGTCCACGTAGCAAGATATAAGTGCTGTTCAATCAAGACAATACGCTATTGGCCAAAATCAATGGAAACAGCTGTGGAATGAGGCCTGATCTTCGGTAATACCCTGATATGGCCCTCGGCGATTATTATCTGTTTTCAGACCTCAAAATAATGCTCGCTGGAAAGTGGGATAGCATCGTTAGGTGAGGTATTGCTGGAAAAAAAATCATATTTAAGGATGAAAAAGTACTCGTACTATACGAAGGACATCGAAAAGTTCTGAGATTGTTATATCCAGAAATGTGTGTTTTACTTCCAAACGATACGAATTTCTCAGCACTACTGTCACATAAATAGGTGTGTGTCGAGAGTGGAATGCGCCCGCTCGGCACAGCTCGGCACAGTTTGCAGATAATTCGTCCGGGCTCCCGTGTTCCGCACTCCCGTTCGGCACACTCCTCATGCGAAATCCAGTTTGAATGTGCAGCGGCAGAAGCAGTTGCCACCGGTGCTCGTCGCGACGCGACACAGATATGCGCATGCACTCTGCACATGATATGCGCTGCGCACGCCAAAGACGCGCGCGCCAAATGGTGCACCATTGTGTGTGTGTGTCGTGTCGTCGCGCACCGGCGGCACCGGCTCCGGCTCCGAAGCGCGGGTGTTATATGGGCATTGGGAATACATTTGGAATCCATTATGCAGAGCGTAACGAGGAGCGCCGAGCGCAAGGACGCATTTGCCTGCTCACTCGAAGCGCGCACGCGCGAGACGTTCACACGTCGAGTGAAATGTTCATGTTAAATGTGCACGCGTGCACGCGAGCATATCGCGCCATTATCGTGGGGCTATGAAATATCTCGCACTCGAATACTATCTGTGTGAATGTACATATTCAGCTGTGATCTGGTTAGTAATATCATTTATAATGCTGGTTAGAATTGCGCTTCGGATATTGTAATATGTACACGATGCTATCGATGCTGCTGATGATGATGATGTATAGTTGCACTGTGCTGCTGCTCAGCTGACCTTCCAGGATCAGAATCGTCGGCACGTCCTGCTGCTGCAGACACCGAATGCTCTGCTGGTTGTCCTCTGAACCGCCGCCCGCCGTGTCTGCTGCGGTCGCCCGAACCGCATCGCTGGCCTCATCAGTCGCAGCCAATTCGGTTGTCGACGAGGCCGAGGCCGAGGCGTCGAAGGCCGCGTCGACCGTTTCGGTGCTCGTCATCGCCGCATCGAATGGACAGGCGCACGGACAGACGGGCGGCTCTGGTGGCGGCCCCGGCGGTTGACACGCCATTGCATCAGCGTTGGCATCTGAGGCATGTGGCAGAGCTGGGACAGCTGCGGTTGCTGGTGCTGCCGCTGATGCGACTGCGGTCGAATCACCCTTCGCCGTCGTCGTCGTCGTTTGGGCCAATAAATTGCTGGCGTTCGTATACAGCTGTATGGGCATGGCCGCCGGAAATACCGGCCCAGTCGGCACCGACACGTGCAGCATGTACACGGCATGGTGCTGCGTACCCGAGCCCGAATCGGTGGCAATCGACACGTTGACCAGAATGCGTTGATTGGATTGTGGCTCGACGGCCGAGCCACTATGATTCCTCGCCTTCGAGCCGGCGCCGCCGCCGCCGTCCGATTCGAGCATCTCGTACTCGACCCGATGGCCGGCTGCGGACAGCTCGGTCAGCTGGTACGGCGCAGCCGCGGCGGCCGTGGCCGCCCGGTCAGCGTCCAAGGTGTGAATGTCGGTGACGGTGATGTTCTGCTGCCGCTCGAGCTGTTGCAGCTGCTCGAGTGGCACGAAATCGATGGCCGCCGCGTCCGATGGGGCTTGATCAGCCTGCGGCTGCTCGTCCTCGTCGTCGGCGAACGGATCAATCGTTGCGGACGACGATGATTCGTCGACAGGCTCTTGTGCCGGTTGGCGCTGCGTAATTGTTTCGATGACCCCGGTCGGCGGCGGATCATCGTCGTCGTTGATTAGCTGCACGGCCGCTGAATGAGGCTGCTCAGCCTCGACCTCGCCCGCACCGGATGCCTCGACGTCGAATGCATCGCCGGTCTCGTTCGGCGGCTGCGGCGGCGGCGGAGCGGCACTACTACTACTACTTGTACTACTAATCGTTCTAACACTACTACCACCCGTATCACCCGTAACACCACCAATGCCAAGCATGCCAATAACTGCTGCTGCTGCTGCCTCGTCGTCAGCCAAAGTGCTCGAAGCATGCTCAAACTCAAAAAGTGCAGGTGCAAGTGCATTTGTCGTGCCAGCGCCGCCGACATCGCCGGCATCGAGGCCGCCAGCCACGCCGCCATCGGCGTGGCGGCGCGCCCGATGCTTGCGACTCAAGCGCTGCACGGCGGCGGCTTCGCCGGCGGCGTAATTGCCGTTTTGCCTACCTGCTGCTGCTGCTGCTGTTCCGGATGTGGCGACGGCGGCGGCACTCGACGGCTGCAGTTGCGTGGCCGCCGCCGAGCTCGTTGTCGACGTCACCGCCGCGGAGGCGGCCGATTGCGCGGCTGCCGTGGAGAGCGAGGACTTGGAGGGTCGATTGCCGGCTATCGATTTCTCGTCGAGCGTCGATTTGGCGACGGAGATGTCGGAGTGCTCGGAGTCGACCAGCACGTTGCACGGGCCGGACGAGAACGAGACGACGTTGGAGGCTGTGCGGGGACGGACGGATAGAGAGAGTAAGTTTGGTGGTGAGTGGTCGGTTGCGAAAAAAACGTCACGAGATTGTTGTCGATATTGCGCGAGAGGGTCGATGAGGACTGTTTGTAAATGGGATCAATGAAATACCATTTAAGAATTATTTTTTTAACAAAAAATCACACACACATGAAAAAAACGAATAAAAGAACTTGTTAACAAGCTAACTTGCTAGTTACGAGGTGTTGAAAAGGCTAATAGCTAGATACGAGGGGATAAAAGAGCTAACAAGATATGTTACGAGGTGATTTACAAGCCAACACGCTCTGTTACGAGGTGAAGGTATGTTTGACCACACTTGACCAGCTCACACCTCGTTAATAGCTCTAGACATTTTTTCTTTCTCTCGTGCACGTCGGTACAATATCATAACTTACAACCATGTTAAAAATATTCGCGTGCCGAGCCCAATGTTCAACATACATACATATTCACAATATTCTACCAATCGAACAGACCTCCAGTCGACACCGGTTTGACAGTCTGCAGTGTGAGCCATTCGTCGTTCACTCAAAGTATGTGCTAAAGTTAACGGACTGTTGGCGTGTGTGTTGGTTTTTTGCCCTGCTACCGCTGCTGGTTGGGGTGGATTTTGTCGGAGAGGGGCGCGCAAAAATCAATTGCATCGGCGCGCTGCTGCTGCTGAAGAGCATGCGACACGGCGCAGCGAATGTGTTTAATAGTAACCGGCGGCGGTTTGATATTGCACTTTGATACATCGTTCCACACACACACACTCGCTGGTATGCTAGTGTGAGTGTGTGTCTGTTGAGTAGCTCGCGTCGCGTCGTTGGTGGCAAAACATGTAAGCACACACAGACACCGCCTGCACCGAACACACGCACATACACACACCAACACACTTTGCGCGTCGATGTTATCAAACCCTTGTTCCGGGGCACTTGCAAGTGCAAGCGCTCAGTACTTGAAAAAATATTGCTGCAGACATCGCTTCCATTCACAGCAGCAGCAGCAGCAGTGTGTGTAGAGAACATACACACACACACACACCGCCAAACGACGTCGTAGCAAGTGCGCTTAATGCCAAAACGCATTGCGCCTGCACACATGCACACACACAACATACCCATATTCCCATATTGTGCGCGCATACATGATGATGATGCGCGCTCGTTTCTGCAGCCAGTCGAGGGTGGCGACTCTGCGCATAGCGAACGAACTTCGTGTGTCTAGGCAACAGAACCGTGCACAAAAAAAATCGCACAGAAAAAGCCACGCAACAGAGTAAGCTCCACAGTACAGGCAGCACATATGTGCTGGAGTGTCTGTTAAAATTCATACGTGCTTCGCAGTGCGCAGGGCTATTCTTGGCTGCCCGGAGAATATGCATCTATTTTTGCGTGCGCTCGTCGCAGTAACTAACAACGAGCTTGTTTGGCCAAATAGCCAAACGTTGAATGTTGAATGTGTGTGTACACACATGCGATTAAAAAACGCTCGTCGCCGTGTCCGTGGCGTCTGCGCCAAATGTTATTAGACGCGCACAGACGCGCGCATACATTCGCACATTACAAACAGTCCGTTCCGGCTTCTTATTCTGCACACTCATACAAGCGTTTGGTCTCAGGGCCGTCTTATGGTTGACCCTAGATATTTATCAATTGGGGCCCCAATAATTATACACAAACATAAACATAATTTATGTTAGGAAGGAACAAATTCATCATGACTCCAGGCATTCGTAGTTTACGATTTCGCACAAGCGGAGCCCGATCAATTCGTTTTCAATCCGACCGGAATTTTTAAATCATATCATCGTGGCCCTGTGGGCCCCTGCTTATTCCTAGTTGGCCCTTTAGACGGCCCTGATTGGTCTATGCTGGCTTGTGGACGTCGTTTCGCATCGCACAATGCATTCCACCACCACCAACACCAGCAACGTAATGACACGTCCGTGTCTGCCGCGCATAAATCGCACACACCGCATCGCGTTGTTGCAACCATTCTGCCAGAAAGCCAAACATCCTGGTCGTCGTTGCATAACGCGACGCAAAAAATCACCCGCCCCGTCCCTCACTCACCTGCGAAGAATATCAGCACGCTGAGCAGCAGCACGCTGAGCAGAATGACGACGATGGCGGTGCACTTCCATGTGCAGCGCGCCGCCAGTCCCTTGCGGAAGTTGAGCGGCGCGCTGTAGTGATGGGTGGGGGCGCCGCACATCGAGGCGCCTCCGCGCGGCGGCAGCACCGGACCGGAGTAGCCGCGGTCGTAGCTCTTCAGCGTGTCCTTGGTGGGCGTCGAGCACGACGAGCCGCTCTTGTACTCGATCGGCGAGCCTTTGTTGATATCTGGAGGAAGAGAGACGGGAAAAAAACAAATCATATTAATATCGAATCCGAGACGAGACGACGGCGGCCGCCCTCTCATTTGGGCGGCGATTGTGTGGGCGCGGGCGTGTGATATAATTGAATTCCGGCGATGACAAAAAAGGGGTTGATTGCGCGAACAAGTGGGCGCGCGCACACACACACAGAGATGGCCTTTGTCTGGTCGGCAGGACCCGGAGGAGCGACGACAATATGTATTCATACGCTGACAAACGAAGTGCTAAGCAGAGCGACAACAGCAGCAGAAGCATAAGCATTATGCGACCTGGAGATTTGGCCCTCTCTACTCTCTACTAGACACGTAATTTATCTGTTCATTGTCAAAGTCGCCGTCGCGTCAAGACGGCGACTACTAAATGCTGTGTGCTAGACGGCAGCCGCCCCTCTTATTTCGCCACGCTGCACATTGTAGTGAACACGGATTGTGCATTAAACTGCTCAAGAACCATCGGCACCGCACCGCACCGCTCGAAATGGAACCCCTTCGATGCGCCACACGCTGATGAGCACCTTTACGACGACAAACATCCGTTTATACTCGCGCGATACACAGACACACGTACATATATTATGTAGGTGATGTTTATGCTCTGAGCACTTGTGCGCTCCTGGCGAGGGGACAATGACGGTTGGTCTGGTTTGGCCGATGAATCGCATTACGGCCGCACGCACGCACGCACGCACGCACGCACGCAGGCGGCTTGAAATGAAATACGCATTCATCCGCACCGCTCAACAACTGCGGCAACGGCAGCTAGGCATAAATAAACAGGAAGATTTATCTATATGTATGCGCCTCTCGCCGCCGCCGCCGCGTGCAGAAATGCACCAGTCGAGCGGCGAGCGGCGTCGCTTGTCGCACAATGGTCGCGGGACGACGATTGTGCGTGGGGTGCGTCTGCGTCGCCGCTGTTGTTCGCAATGCGTATGTAATTAATTCCACAGTGCGTGTGCACTGGATCAACATAAACAGAGAGAGGTAATTGGAATCATCAAATAGAATAATAATGTGTGTTCGTGTGTGTGCGAACGTGCAATATAAAATCACTGACGAGAGCTCCGGACTTATGTGTCATCGCATGTGTCTCTCTCCTCGGCACAATGATATGATTAAAGGGCACCCGCCGACGACGCGGGCGACACAGACGGAACTCAGTCGAGTGCATAAACGTGCGCACGCAGGCGATTAGAAAACGCATTTGCATCGCTCGCCATCTCGAGTGCAAATGTGTTTACGTTCACAACATAATACACAATGTGTGTGAGCATCGCACACGACGGACTTGAAGCGGCAGCGTTTGTAATTAATATACCCCGTTCCGTGCTCCTGGTTATGTGACTGACTTACGCTAAAGAGCTTATGGAATTTCGCAGCATGAGCATGAGCGTGCGAGCATTGCGTGTTACGCTCGGAGTCCAATCACGACGGATGTTACGCACCCCGGCGAGTGGGACACTCGTCGACAATCCGGCCGACGAAGTTTTGCCGCATGATAATTTCGTGGAATTGTGTGTCGCTCCATGTGAATGTTGGAACGGGGGGTTGCCAGGAGCGCACCTGCGCGTCACGAGCTGACCCGCGTGAACAATTGTGCGTTAAATTGAGGTAAACGAGGGAGACGTGACGACATAGTTAACGCGAATGCGTGCTGCGATGTGGTCGGGCGGCCGCGGCAGCCCTGAATACGTGTAGATTTAGGCGCAATATTGTTGGCACTCCACGTTCATTCGCACGAACGTTGAGCTGCGGCTTTTGCCGTGACTGCGGCTTTGCGCAGCAGCAGCAGCAGCAGCGCGGTCGAGTAATCGCTGCTTGACGGTTATGCGCGGAGGATGCGCGATCGAGCGCGCGTAGGGTGCATTATGGGTGCATGTAGAGTAGAAGGGTTAGGTTGGCACATTTTGTGGGATCTTATAGTTAATAGTTGTTACTATTTCGAGAGTTTTCAGTCTTTGCTTCTTCTGCTTTGCCGTGATTATTACTCGTCACTTTTCGAACCATTGAGCCCCTATTTGCAACATGGTTTCGTCCTTCTTTTTATGCATATTTCAACGCTGTCTGTCTTATTGTTTCGAGATATTTTTCGATATACCAATATTCCGTGCAATTTCTGGCTATTTAGGGCCCGAACAATATCCGATTACGGTTTTCCAACGCATTGCAACTCCATCCTTTCACCCTTCAATGCTTGCCATTTTTTCGAAATAGAGCAGTCAGTCAGTCTATTCTCCTCAATTTCCACCGAACTAAACAGTCTGTCAATTTGCCACAGTCCAACATTCCTCGCCTGTGTCCATTCCGCGAATTTTGGCACTGCTCCGCGCCCGAATAGCGCCCGAACTGCGTCCTCGCGGACTGCGCCTCATTAGATGCATGTTTTATGTGCGGCCCATTTGGCGAGCTTCTCGCCGCCGGGCACTTACTTCGCGCCGATGGGGGCCGATGGGGCCGCGACACCGCGCCGCGTCACACGCAGAGAGCTTAGCCCTACTCGGCTGGGCTGACTGCGGGCTGCGGCAATGGCGCACACACACTCGCACACACAATCTCTCTGACCATGGCCTGGCTGGCTGGCTGGTGTCCGGCCAGTTTGTGTGACCCGAGAGTGCTTAGCGCTTCACGTCGTCACGCGACTGGGCTTCGTCGGAGCGCGCGCGCGCGGGTGTTGGCGTGTGTGTCGGTCGGTCGGTCGGCGTGGGGGTGTGAAGGGATTTACAGCCCGCACCACCAGCTCCGACACCACCACCGCCACCAACACCAGAGTGCAACTGCCTGCAGCAGAATTTGCAGCAAACACATTACGATGCGCTATGTTCTGACGCCGCCGCCGCTGCCGCCCATAAATCGTTCGGTCGATTTAACCATGACTGTGTGTGTGTGTGTGTGTGTGCAAATGCACGATACATTGGCAGTCGAGGGACGACGCTGGCTTGACGCTGGCTGGCGGGCATGTGGCGGGGGGGCCGTTCGGACAAACTTTCGGCAACATTGCAACCTTGTTCGAGGATGGGTGCGCAGTGTGTGGGTATCGGGATAGGGCGATTGGCCTTAAGCTGCGAGCCGCTGTTGGTCGAGTCAATCTATAAATTGCAGCACTAATGCACCCCTGGCAGTGCAGTGTCGTTGCGTTGCGTTGATGCGGTGACGCGGCGCGAATTGAACGCCGCAATTTCACACATCTGCATTTATGCGCAGCTACTGCACTGCTACTGCAATCGACACGCTTAAACACACATATACATGTATACACATACACACACACACATGTCGCACAATAATTAATCCACCCCATGTGTCGCACGATGACGGCGATGGCGATTGCACCCCCTCTGTGCATCAACACACGACGACGACGACGCTCACCTAATCTATGCGAGAGCGCACACACATAGCTCGATGACTGACTTCTGCATTCCACGATGCGCGCAGCCGACCGTCGCCAAAGCAATATATATTCGCCGCACATGCACTTGCGCCCATGCACGACGATGCTCAACATGTGCGACGCTCAACGAGTGCGCACATGGGCAATGTGTGCTATGCTGTGTGCGGTCGCAATATTGCGTACATCCATTTGTATTAAATACATTACGTGTTATGCTCGCGCGCAATATGCATGCAATTGTGTGTGTGTGTGTGCGGCAGCACATTGCATTTGTTTCGTCGACGTGTGTTGCGCACAACAATAATCCAGCATAATATACGGGCGTCTGGGAAAACGTCGTCGCCGTCGTCGTACAGCGGATTTTCTGCAAGTCGTGCGTCGTGTGTGCATTTCCCCGATAAAATTAACGCGCGCGCGCGCAAACTAGGGATTGGAATTCAGCGACGAAGCCATGTGCACAGCGGCGAGTGATTGATGTCGCACGGAGCTTAGCTATTGGTCGGGGGTTTTTACGCGCGCTCGGCGAGACAACACAACACAGCAATTAACCAAAACAGTCACACTGGCCGCCTTCTCGGCGGCGGCGGCGGCGGACAGTGGCGGCAGACTGGCAGTCAAGAGTGTCAGCGCTGTGGTGTTGACATTCATGCCGGTGATTATTATTATTGTTGTGTGTGCATGCACCCAATAGCACTTGCATTCTGCGCGCTGCGACGGATTAAAAGCATTCGCTGCGTGCACGCTGCGTGCCGGCTGAGCATTATGCTTTGATGCACGACGCCGTCGACGACGCATGTGATGGCAGCTGCTCGACACAACGGCAGCACTCAACGCTCCGCCGGCGAAAGAGCTCCGGCGAAAGAAAATTACGCAAACACGCAAAACCCCGACGGCGATTTCCGCAAAACCGAACACCGGAGCGCCAGCCAAACAGCAAGCGAAAGAGACGAAGTTTTGCTTACGGGAGCTCTGCTCTGCACTGCTCGGCTGCTGGAAAACTTAATAGATTTTTGCTGGTAACTTTAATTAAAATCGCCGTTGTTTGTGAGTTGGTGTTCGTCGAAGCGGGCGCTGGCGCTCCTTCAGCGCATGTGTAAAGGAGCTAGCCGGGGCGCAAAAACAATCGCCTGTGAGCGCCGGTGCCTGTGTGTGTTCGCCCGGTTGTCCGGACGACCAAATAACAACAATGCTCGCGAGCGCGCTGGTCGCCTGGTTGGCTCCACTGTGAAACATGCACATCTACATAACACTTCGGTTCGGACGCGCGCGAGGGCGAGAATCGGGTGCTGGTGCTGGTTGTGTGCCGGAACCCGGAACCGCATCGACCACGCGAGCCATTCAGCCAGGCTGCAGCAGGCAAAACTACACACAGCACATACCGACGATGTCGACGCACACATGCCTTGATGAATATGGTTTACGATTTTTATAATTAGATTTCGCTGCCGCTGCTGCTGCTGTCGGTAAAACTTTGCCGACATCCCGCTGTCCCGTTTGGCCGAGTGGCGAACGGCCAACGACGACGTTGACGGTATCGGAATGCACCGGCTGGCCGGCCACTTACACGCACACACACACACACCCACGTCCCACGTAATATATGTACGTATGTAAACGGGGGAGGAATGTAAAAAAGTAAAATTCAAATCGACAATGGCGTCGTCGTCGACGGTTCGCTGCCCACGTTGCAGACGACGACGACATAGTAAACCCATTTTGTACAGGATGTGAAGGTGGATTCGATGAAAAATTACTTTCTTCTCTAAATCTGGTATTCCCTGCGTTTGATGTTACATTGGGAAAAATTCGTTAGAAAGTGCTTCGTTGAAATGTTGAGTTGTATTTTCATGAAGTCCAGGGTTAAAATCTCTGCACCGCCAACGTCGATGCCAACCACCGCACTGACACGACGACGCGACGACAATTTTTATAAATCGTAAAGCATGCGCACGCGTGTCGCTGCTAATGACGACAAAGCATCGACGACGAACCGGCAGCCCAGCTCGCCCAGCGCAAAGGACGACGACAGCACCCGGGCAAAAACTTATCGTCCGGACACTGCATTGTGTGTGTGTGTGTGTGCATTTCTGCATCTGGGACACCGCGCCGATCCCACCCAACCATACACACAATAAACAATAAACGTGCAAGCGGACGCGGAACGCGAGCACGCGTATAATTAAAACAATGCTGCCAGTAGCCAGCAGCCACTGGGTGACACACGACACTGAGAATTGTGCAGTCGGGAAAATCCCACAAATTTGATTACGCTGAGCTGAGCTCCGCCGAGTGCCTGCCGAAGTACCTACGACGACTAGTTCACGGAAGCGAGCGCGCGTTTGCGGATGCAAGTCGCCGATATTTTGCGTTGGCGTTGGCCTGGATTTGCGAAGAGCAGCGAAGCGTACGCGCATGCGTCGAAATTGTAATTTGCCTTGGCGCCGCATAAGACAAGGTATTTGTCCTACCTAGAGATCTCTATCTGCGCGATGCTGGGCGCAACACACGCATATACACTGTGTGAGTGGGACTAATTAAAAAACAATTTCTCCATTCACGGTGTGCCCGCTGTGTCGTCGCTATGGTGACGACGACGACGACGACGAGTGTCGTGCAATTTCGCACAGCGAAACGCGGAAATGGGACAAGAGCGCCGAGCGCTGACGATGATTGTGTGACAGCGGACTTTTCATTTGCGGCTCCGGGAAGCGGAGCGCGAGCGTTTCTCCGACCAAGTGATGCGCACAAACCGTCGAAGTGGATGGGGATTTTTCTCGCGCGCGCAATTTCGCGCAACTTTTCGCTTAGCCAGTGAAGGGAATATTTTTCAAATGCGCGCATGTAATTAGTTTAATTAATGACACCGCACAAATCCGCCGCCCGGCCCGCCCGGCCCGTGATGGTATTCAAATACATTCGGGCGAAGAGAGCAGCATATTTACTACACATATACTATACCAGACACATTAGAGTCTAATGTAACTTTTCGCCGCACAATCATTTATTAAAACTGTGTGAGTGTGTGCGAGCGAGCGAGCATAATAGACGTCACTACTCTCGGCGGTTTTTGGCGCCCGGCGCAGTTCGGTGGGAGTTCCAAACCACCGAACCACACACACACTCGCACAGCTCGTGCTCGAATCTATCATTAATCACTTACACCAATGCTTTTAAGATCCACACCACATGCACACGCACACATGCATGGATAACACGTGCATACTCACATCACCCGCCGGCTGCATCCCAGGCAAATGGGGAGCGCCTGCGAGCGTTCGTGCATGCGCACGCGTGTGTGTGTATGTGTGCGAGCGCGGCTGATCCACTGAACATGCTTACAAGACCGGAAAAACCCGGTGCTGCCATTAGTTATATGGCGGTGTTCGTTTTTGGTGTTGCTGCTGCTGCTGCCGCTGTTGGGTGGTTTGACAGTGGTTGTGTGGTTCCGACTGTGTATGGGTGTGTGTGTGTGTGTGTGTGTGTTCGTTGGCCCAGTAAAACTTGCTGCGGCTGCTGTTGATGTTGAACGCATTGCATCGCATCGCAGATCTGGGGCAATTAAAGTTGAATTAAAGATGCATTGCTGAACGGTGCGATAGCATTCTGCAGAGCCGATTGAGCAAGCATCTGAATGTAAGCGGACCAGTTGTTCTACAGCATAGCGACTGTTATGTTATGCTCAAACTTAAGCTAGTTTGATCAAGAATAATATAAGTGCTTCAAATAAAATTTCGACAACAATCGTCTAATTCTCAAGTGCTAAGTGGATGATAATTGGAGTCGCACGCCCCCCAAACGTAGCAGAATCGTAGCCCCACGACAATTACACACACACACACGTTCCACACGTGCGCGCTCGTGTCTTCATCCCCGTAATAATTGCGCGCGATCTTCACTCGCAGGCTCGTGCGTATAAATCTACGCCTCGCGCTTCTCCCCCCCCCACACACACACACACAACAGCAGCTCCCCGAGTGTGAGTCAGTACCGGAGGCCAAAACCGTATAAATGTCTAATTGCACGTTGAAATTAATTAATTTATGGCTTGATGCTTTGGAAAATGCGAACCACCCGTCCGTGCACTCACACACACACGAGCGCACGGGCACGCACAACAGTTGAACAGGAGTCAACGACGCGGCGTTTGCGACAGCTTTCCACCACACATCACCCACACACGCAGTTACACTGCCGGCACGGGCGCCGCACACATCGTTTTCGTTTTATTATTATTGCGACATTATTGTTGAGCGCTGAAACTCCGCTCCACGGCTCTGGCGACCAGGACGGGGAATCCAATATACACCCATTATACGAGCGCGCGCGTACGCGAGCGTTGTTGTCGCCCGCCCGCGTTGGCTCGTTGGCACTGGCGGTTAGGACAAGCTGATTTAACACGACGACTGGTGAGCAGCAGAGCAACAAAGCAACTACTCCGCTGCTGCTGCTGCTGGTGGTGCTTCGACATATGTGATGGTACTACGTACTATGGCAACCAGCACCATATGGGGAGCCATTGCGCCGAAGTTTCGGGCGTGCGGGCGGACGGGCGACGAATGGTGCGAAAGTCGACGGCATCGGCATCGGTGTCGTGCGGCAGCGGCAAGGCAACACGAAGACGACGACGACTTTGCAGATGAAAATTAACAGAAAATATCGTCTCGACGCTGCTGCGGCAGTCGAACGCGGCAGCCCTTCTCGACCTCCGCAACGGTTGGGGTCCTCTCCGGAGTGAGATAATATAGAGACGCGCGTGTGCGAACGTGTGTGCGTTAAGGGCACTCCTGTTGATATTCGCCTCGCCACACACACAGAGTCGTACAATTATATTACTTATACATACGTAATATGCGTTGTGCAGGCGCGGATCCAGGATTTGGGTAGAGGGGGGGAGCTAGACTTTTCTCCTGAATTTGTAGATAACTTCATACAAGGTTGCAGCGTACAACAGCACCAAACCAACGTTTATATTGCACCGAAATACTATGTTTTACTCGCACGCATCACTGGATTTTTTTCGGTGATAAACGCAACAATTCCTATTGCGGCTATAGAACATTTTGGAGCCACCTATGAACCCCTACCTATATCCGCCACTGGCGTCGTG
>JANTBZ010000006.1:15388-26366 GCA_024741255.1 Exechia fusca
CGGGGTGTCGATGTGAGTATTTGAGCAATGATGTTTATGCTTGAGAATTTATGTTGGATTGATGTGAGTTTAGCGATGATTTCAAAACTATTTCGAACCTCTTCTAAAGCTCTTTTCAATTATATTAGAAAAATGTTTTAATTCTTTATACAGGGCTAAGAAGTCCTGGGACAAACTATGAAGAAAGAACATTTTAGATGAAAACATTTTTTATTCATACACATATTAATTCATATTAATTCAGCGGTCCTACAACATCTCGATCACCTTCAGACGGAATTCGCTGCTAACCCCAGTAAAATACTCTTTTCCCTCGATTTTGATAAGGTTATCAAATAAACAAGTTATATATGTTTTTTAATTTTATTTTTAAGCAGTTGATAAATATTAATCCTACGAAATATAGATCTAATCCTACTAATGTATTTGGTATGCAATGGAATGAAATTAAATGTATCCACTGAAATGACTCTAGATTGAAGACCGAAATCTAGTAATGCAGACATCCTTCTTCTATTGTCACAAATTCATTTAAAACAATTAGCTTTAACGCGTTAGATAGCCATAGATTGCTTCAAAGTATCAATACCAATCTTGTTCGTTTGTAATTTTTGCGACAATCATTGCGCAAAGAGTTTTCTCATGATATAACGCAACATTTTAACGTCCAATGCGCAAATCGTCGGTAATGAATTATTTGAGAAAAAAGAGGATAACAATTTCTCAAGACATGTTTCGGCTCTATCGTCACTTCTTCTTATCCGAAAACAATGCTTTATCAAGACTTAATATATCTTCTTCTTCGAACCGCGAGTTACAATGAAGGCAATTTCTAAACTCACTTTGTTTCTACTAAGAGCGTTGGACTAATCAGCCCATGTAGTACGTGATTTTTTAAATTTGAATTTGAAACATTTTACGATACATACTTCAGATTTGTGCAAAGTGCTGCGGGTATGGCATTGGGATAATAAAATGCTATTTCGAATCAATTCCAGGCTCGAAGCGGCCTACTGCGGCTGCCTGCCGCTCGCCCCCAACAAGCTCGTCTACCCGGAACTGTATCCGGTCGACAACCTCTACAACACCTCCAATCAGCTCATCAAGACACTCTATAACTGGTGCCGTCAGCCGCTCAAGTTTGCCGCCCAGCGCGACAAGTTCTTCGAGTTCTTCTCGTTCGAGCCGTATTCGGCGCTGCAGCTGGTGCCCAAGTTCTTGCAGAAAATGCTGCCCGAGGCGGTCGAAGCCGAAGCGGCAGCGCAGCCAGAGTAAAAACGTGCTGCTACAGTCGAAGACTGCCGCAATTGTGCAATATTATCAATATTATGACTAATGATCTTCTACATTTACATTATATATGTAGACACTCAAGACGATGTCTCTCGCTCTGTCTGATGACCAAACCAAACACTATTCTAGGCGCAGGTATGCCATAAGTTGACATAGTGAAAAACGAAGAGTCTGTCGCAAAACCCTGTCCAATTTTACCACACACTATCCATCATCTCAACAATCATGTGCCCGTCGTGACGACGGCACGGTCTGGAATAAAAACAAGCAATATAATACTAATACGAAACGTACAAAAAATCGGGCAAAGTGAATTCGATAAATGGTGCGCCTATGAACTAGAGGTAATGTCAGTTTGTCGAGTGTGTGTAATAGTAACCTAATGTTGCGATTTATCTCTATATCTCTCTCTCTCTCGGTATGGGGGTCTCATTCGGGGCGCTGAGACCGAAGCGCTCACAGCCGATGTTGGCTCCACGACACCTGCTGGTTGCCGCGCGGATTCATCCGCAGCGTGTTGCTGCGGCTGCCGCCGCCGTCCACGCTGCTGCCCGCCTCGCTCGGCTCGTACGTGCCGTTCACGTGGCCGGCCGTCGAGAGGCCGCCGTTCGGATTGAAGACGTTCTGGATGTTGATGCCGGCGTTGGAGATGCGTCCGTTGCGCGCTGGCAGCTCGGCGGCCTGATCGAGACGAAGACGAAATGTATGTTATTTTATTATGTTGTTTATTTTATTTACATTTTTTTCTTCGATACAATAACAAAATAATGTTCCATTTAATGTGGTTCGTGATATGATTAGAATGTAAATCAATTTGATCAATTTGATCACAAATCTAGTTCGCTTTCATGTTTCAACAATGACTTTCGATCTTATAGCAAATTTAGATCATCAACATACCTTGAATGCATTTTTTTTGTTGAATAAATTTAGTTCGAAACTCTAGTCTGAACTAAAATGTCAATATATGGAGTGCTGCAGCAAAAATCAAAAATAAAACTTTAAACCCCTGTAGCTATAGTTTGAAAACTACTTAAATCAATTGAGTCGTTTTGTCATCAACATGATCGTAAGAACATTTCTGAATTTTGACATGAGATTATTTATTTGGAAATATTCTACAGTATCAAAACATCATCAAAATATGGAACCATATTCATTTTTGTCACTAAAGTAGCGTCATTCAACCTGTTAAATTACCAAATGCATACTTAATTGTATAGTTTTAGAGAAAATCTAATGGAGGAAAAAGCCACCCTCTCATTCTTCAAATCTTTAAAAAATATGCTCTCAGGTTTTCGGTTAACCATTTCGAAATTGGTTGAACATTACAGGCGTAAGAGCTATTTGAATTTAGTAGGCAAAACTTATCCGACCTTACCTTTATATTATTCCGAACGTGAATTGGAAATCTATTGAAATATCTCAAACTGAAATATAAAATGTATGATAACCAAGGTTCGGAACTTTCGGGCCTAAAAAAGGTGTTTTAGGGCCGTAAAATAGCGACTAAAATCAAGGAAAAAGGGTATAAAAACTAAGATTTCTAAATGATATTTAGAATACGAAAAATGTAAAATCATGAAACATTGAAGAGTATTTTATTTGATGAAAACTTATACAATAATTAAGAAGGTCTGAAAATAGCTATTACGTTTCTAAAAATAGTGAAAATAAGCTAAACATGGGAGAAAGGGTCTAACAAATAGTTAACACGTAACGCCCAGCCCCATTTTCCGGTTTAATTGAATTTCTAAGCAGTGCAATGTGAAAAAACGAACAAAAATATTTTAAAAATCTCGGAAATTTATTTTGGAAGCTATGACTATGCAAAAACGGGCGAACAAATTTAATTTTCTCAATATCTGAGGCCTAGAACATTGTAACACGGTTTTCACGATATCAGATGATGTTGGTCATCAGTCATCACTGCGCATCAGTACCATCATAAGAAAACAAAATATGTTGAACCGTTCACGGCATAAGTGGTGTAACCGAAAGTTTGTCATAACAGCCAACAGGCACAATAAGTGTTGAATTTATTGAAGAAAAAATGCGTTATAAGGGTCGTAATAGCCTTAGTGGCATATGCAAATTTGTTTCGAATTTATGAGTTAATTCTCGGTGAAAATTCGCAATTCATAAAAACACTGGTTCTACTGTATAGACGATTGAAACTTTGAATTTCGTAATGCAATTATTCAAAGTATTCGAAAAAAGTATTCTACAAAAGAAAACAGTTTTTCAATACAATGCGTCGTTTAGCAGTAATCGCCTTTCCCACGATGTTGTCAAGCGGAACGTTACGTGTTAAAATAGGCCAAAGACGAACAAAAAGGGCACAAAGGGTAAACAATTTAAAATAACGAATGGTTCATTCGAATCGTACGGAAACGTGACGCATGATCGTTGTTACAAATGTTCTGTAGGATGAACAGTAAACAAGTGTGTTCCCTTTATATCCGGGCCTTGATAATAACATAAGCATTTTACGATAAAAAACTCACACTCACCCCATTCGGATTCATCGCCGTATGCGCGCCCAACGTCTGCATCGACGATTTATTCCTCTCTGCCATAATCGAATTCTTTCGCACCTCGAGTGCTCGAATAGTCTCGCGTCGCATTGCCATGCGATTGGGCAACATCGGACCAGCGCCTCCAGCGACACCACTACCAGCACCACCACCACCCTGACCTCCTCCTTGTGGGCCTCCAGCTCCCGATCCGCCAGCTCCATTCGCCGCCTCCTGCGAAGTGAGCTTGAGGAAGCGCTTTTTGAACGCCACATCCAGCGTTCCGATCTGTCGGCGCGGTTTGCTGGCCTTGTCCAGATTGAAGACGGTCCGACGCCGGGCGATGCGATCGCTTCCGCTGCCCGACTCGTTGTCGTAGTCGCCATCGATGCCGGACAATCGCTGGAGGTTCTTTACTATTTCGACGGCGTGCTGAATAATTGAAAGAATTCGAAAATAAGTTGGTTTTGGCCAGGACTTAAAACGTGAAACCATTGAAAAATAGGTCGAATATAAATCTTACCTTATCGATCAGCGCGTCCTGCGTCAGTTCGTCCGTCTTCTTCGTGCAACCCAAATCCGTGTTGGACAAAATATGCGAAATCGTACCGAAACGATGGAACAACATAGCGGTGAATTGCACCACCAGAATCAGCGCAAAGAAGAACACAAACACCATTCCGATGGGCTCAAGAAGGAGATGCTCTTTCGTGACGGTTGCCTAGATGGAAATAGATTGGATGTAAACTGTTTGCGTTGCATTTTGAGGATAATTGTTCATTATCTTACCGCTTGCGTTGCCTCGTCGTAGGTCACGGTCACATTGCCGCCATACGGCCAGACCACGTGAATCTTGTCCTTGTTCAGCTGCATCAAGAACACAATCAGCACAAACAGAGCGTTCACCATGAAGAAGGCAAACACCGATGAGTTTCGCAGCTCTTTCAGGTCGGAAGCAATGCGAGCCTGAAAAACATAGGATTCAGTCTATATGCTAGGACGTTGCCATCTCCAGTCTTCACTCACCTGCTCCGCCTTGTCCTGATCAATCGGATACAAGTACGTGTCAATCAAATCCTTCCAGAACGTCAACTCGGCACTGGACAGGAAATCCACTTCGCCGTTGCGCAGGTCCTGGTCCTCGATCCAGTACGGATTCGTGAGGAAATCGCGTTGCTCGTCTCGCTGATCGGCCGACGATGACTCCGAGTCCGATCCGTCGCTGCCCTCATCGCTGCCCTCGGCCACTGCGCCCAGATGATTTTCGCGCGACCCACCCGAAGTGGTCCGACGGCGACCGTGGCCATGCGATGGCGGGTCCATGAGACGTTCGAGGGAGTCGATTTTCTTGTTCAGCGAAGACACGAGTTCAGCAATGTGGCCCATCTGGGCGCTAGTTGTGTTGGTGGTGCCGTGTGTGCACAGGATGCAGCGGAACAGACCAGCGAGCGAGAACTCAATGGAACCCTCCTCGTCGCCGTTGCTTCCGGCTCCGCCTTGCAGGAATCCGAGCAGGGATTTGTTCTTGGCCTGTTTGGCTGCCTCGGCCAGTTCTTTCTTCTCTTTCTCCATTTCCTTTTTCGTTTTCTTCGCCACCACCTCGCGAGTGCCCCACGACACAACGTTCAGATTGATGATCGAGTACAGAATCAGCAGCAAGTACATGGACGGAATGGCCAGCAAGTAGATCAAGCCGGCCGTTACACACCAGAACTCTTGGGGATGTAAACATGCTGCTATGAAAAATGACCCTGATAATGCAATCAAGAAAATCGCCGATGGACTGCCGACACCGTCTTCGCCCAACTGCAGCGAGGTTCCCACTATCACAGCCATCATAATCAGAGCGTACATTGTTGAGAGTAATTGTGCCACTATCACCTGTATGTTCGAACTGCACGTGAAGCATACCACCATGAACAGCAGAATCGGCACAATGTTGTAGTGGAAAGCGGTCCAGTTGTCAATCTTGAAGGCGGCGACGAAAGCACCCACCAACATCAAGAAAATCGTTCCCGGTCCCAGAATCGTACTGCCCATCAGAATCAGCTGGTAGAAAATGTACAGCTTGGAAATGTTGTCGTTGATCTTGATCGTGCGCTTTGCATCGCCCAGCAAATCCAAGATGTTGGCAATTGTCGACGGCACCCAGCGACGTCGCTGATTGTAGAACTCGGTGAAGCCCTCCGGAGCGTGCGTGTACGAATCGGAGGCAGCCGAGTACTCGACACGATAGCCTCGCTGCAGCAGCAGCGTGCACAACCACCGGTCCTCGCCCTGATCGTACTGCACGTAATGCCTGGCCTGATCCGATCGCGTCGTGTACTTCTTCATCACACTGTCGTCCATCAGCGCCTTGCCACGGAACAGCGAGAAGCAGCCGGGCGAACACAGCACACAGCCGATCATATGCTCGGTGGCCTTTTGCAGCCAATGACCGATCGCATACTCGAACATCTGATACCACACCATCGGACCGGCACCGATCGGATGAATGCGACCGCAGGCAGCGCCCAGATTTCGGTTCTTCTTCATCAGATCGATGAGCAGCGTAACGGCTTTCGGTTGGAAATCAATGTCGCCGTCCAGGGTCAGAAGATAGGTGTTCTCGGCAACCACGTCTTTGCGTTCAATCGGAATGGGCAGCTCCATCAGTCGATGTCCGAGCAGATAGTACATGTACATGACCTGCGACCAACGCTTACGATGACGGATGCGATCCTTGTCCTTCAAATGGGCGATCATCTTTGTCTTGCCGGGCAGCGTCCAAACGAGACGTCCGCCGTAGGGAGCGGGAATTTTCTTCGGCGGCCGCAGTCGAATCGTGGTGTGATGCACATCGGAAGCTGCATCGTCGAGGGTTGCAACGAGTAGTTTGACGAACTTGTTGACCTGGATGTCGTTGTCGGAGTGATCGGAGATTTCGAAGGCGTCGTCGAAGAAGATGTGAGCTGTGGAAAATGTGGACATTAGATTTATAGAACACTGCGAATATGCGGTTGAACATACTCTCGAATTCGTAGTAATCCGGGTCGACGACTCGCAAATATTTCTGGGCTACGCGACGCGCACACTGGTCCTCGTCCATGCGGATGATACTCTTCAAGAACTCTATCATCTCCTCTTTGTTCTCGTGCCACATTGTTGCGCATGCGTAGATTCGAGTGATGTGATCCGAGTTCTTGATGTTGGACTTGGGCTTCGATGCGGTCGCATCGGTGTGAACGGAAATCGTTTCGTAGTATTCGTCGTTCTTCTCCTTGCCGATGTCAGCCAGTTCCTGAGATCAGAAAATGAATTAGTAAGCAATTCTTCAAGCATGATCATAAACGCACTTACCTCCGTCTTCACATCGGCCTGATCATCTCGCCTTCGATTCAACGCCATCGACTGATCAATCAACAGCCCCGTGTACATCGGGCTCACAAACAGCTTTTCCGTCGACGCCAAACGCTCGCACTTGGGCGTCCACACATGCAACGTAATCCAGGCCTGCGACAGCAGCCACAGCAACCACACCCACGCCATCTCCTTGGCCACAAACTCGCTCAGCCGGAACGCCATCGGACTGCTGAAGAACAGATAATCCGGTACATATCCGTGGAAATAGCACGGATCCGCCTGCCGAATGCCGCACACCGCAATCATCAGCGTGATCGTCAGCGGTGTCGTTAGATTCACCGGGAACGCGTAGCTGAATCCCTGGATCATAATCTTGCACGCAAACTTGCCGGTAATGTAGCAGAAATACGCCGCCAGAATCTGGATCGTCAGCACATTAAACACCGAAAACGGATTCGCATCAATGTCCACCGAATCGCCCACAATCGACGCGGCCGAATCCAACGTATCCGGCAGCGTTTGCGACAGCACCGACGTGACCTCATCGACACTGATCTTATGCGGCCCAAAGCCCGCCTGGAACAGATTGAACAGATTCGCCACCTCCTCGCCCTGCACGAACAGGATCACGCACAGCGTGCAGAAGAACAGGATGATCTTCCATACGGACATGAATAGACTCGTAAAATACCGCGTGTACCGCTGCTGCTCCTTCACGCGGCCCATCGCCCGCACCAGCCCGATCGGACTGTGCACGCACACGAAATTCTCCCACCAGCCGCACGACGTCAGCACTGTGGCCACCGGAATCAGCCACAAACTGGGCTTGTTCTCCAGCAGCGGCCAGATCACCAGACCGGTCACCTGGGCGCTAATCGCCACCAGATCGAATAGCACCTTCACAGCCCGGCGGCCTTCCTTGGCCGAACGCGACAGCAGCCCACAAACACCCGGCACTGCGCACAAACAATTCGTCAGCATCGCTCCCTTCACCGCATCGATCTCGGGCAGCACCACGTACATCAGCAGCGCCAGGCCCACCGTATGGGCCGTCTCCATGCCGAACACAAACAGGAAGTGAGACTTGAACGGCACTCGCCACGACTTGAAGAAACAGATGCGGATCGACCGGATCAGCGCCCCGACTTCGGGCACTGCGAACGCTATCAGAATCGCCCACATCCACGCGATGCGCTCCTCATCGGGCAGCACTGCCACAAACTGCTTGTCCCTGCCCAGCGCCCGATTGCAGTACGGAATCTGTCGGTCCTTGCGGATCTGCGACGTCATGAACAGCACGCTGCCCTTGGCGATGACACCGCCGGCCAGCACGACGACAAACGAGATGAAGTAGGCAACGACCTTCAGGATCTTGACGGACATCTCCTGGCACGCCTGGTTGGCCATCGAACCGCTGTCGATCTTGAGCGGCGGATCACGGAACACATCCCAGCCGTTGGTCTCGTGCACGGTGCGCACGCTTCCGGTGCCGTAGATGGGGTCCTGGGCGAGCGGCGAGTTCTCGTTGTCATCCGAGTAGACGTCGTCGTCGCTGTCGCCCGGCTCGGCGGGGCCGAGCGGCTGGTGGCGGATGCTGGACATGGTGTGGTGGTTGTGGATGCGGATCTATTGGCGGAGTGTTTAGAAGAAGGTGGAGCAGAGTGAGTAAAGCGGGAGGGGTTTTGGGACTGAGTTTTTCATAGGGAAACCCTGACAAAGAAGGTGTTATATATGGGTGAATCATACGCGATGCTTCAATTAACATCTTTACGATCCAAGATCCAACGTCAATGACATCGGCTTCGTCATCGTCGTCGTCATCGTTACCACAGCCACATTTCAGGTACCTACATACACATACACATTTACTTTTGCATATACATATATCGATGTTTGTGCCGATAAAACTATCATGTGCGGGAAGTGGAAAACTGGGTGCGAAATTATGCATTTGCAACGAATTTTAGTTGTCGATAGAATATATTTCGAGTATCCTAAACGTCAAAATTAACAATATCGCCAAGACATCGCGACAACGACACAAGTGCTACAAAGATGTATTTGTCATTGGATCAGCAGGAAACAATTCTCAAAATTGTCATGAAACAACAATAGAATATTAATTTTAATTACAATTTGATCAAAAACCGCAAACAATCGATTCGTGATCTAGAATCATGCTTTTCAGCAAGATTTCCCATTCAAATTTTTCGAGCGCATTAAACCACTGGTGATGATGACTGAGAGAGATCCACAAATTCACAGAATGATAGGGTACATGTGTAGCGTGTAGCTAATGACATCATTGATAGTTTCTTGTAATAGCCATTAGAATATGACGAAAAAATCCCAATATTAAACTATCGCTACATCTTTACGATCCACAACGTCAATGACATCGTCTTCGTCATCGTCTTCGTCGTCATCGTTACTACAACCACATTTCAGCTACCTACCTACCTTCACGCTTACTTTTGACTACTACGTCACCATTATATGCTTTAATCAACCGGATTTTATGTATAACACAAAAAAATCGCCAACGGCAGCGGCGGTGTCGGCGGCAGTGCGCGAGAGAGTTGCGCAAGGTCGCCTTTATGCCACGCTGACTGACTGACATTCAACAATGCGCCGGCGCATGGGCAACATTGTCTGTGTATTATATGAAGCATTTCTGGTGGTGAAACGTTTTGCCAAGCGGTATATATTGTACCGAGGTACACTGCAGCATATAGCTCGGGTTTGTCTGGCGTTATTTGCCCAATATGATACAAAATTCACTTGTATGTAGGCCTTTCGAAATGGAATGTCCTTGCAAAGTGGTTTACAATTTAGAGGATGAATCTACCAGTTCGTTTATTCTTCGAATCAACCTATTGTTGGGAATTGGAATGATGACAAAAAAAAGTGGCATTCAAATTATCTGCATACATAATATCGATGACGTTATGCCAAGTGAACAAGATCAGTGCATTGGAGCCTCGAAAATAGACAATATAAGTTTTAATTGTTTTATACTAATGTATACAGTCGCATATAGTTCGGTTTGTATGGCGTTATTTGCCCACAATTCACTTGCACGTATGCCTTTCGGATAGTGTTGTCTTTGCGAAAAGGTTTACAATTTAGGGGATGAATCTGGCAGTTAATTTAATCTTTAAATCAACCGTTTTCTTTGATATGATGACGCATTCAAATCATTTGCATACATAATATCGATGACGTTATGCTAAGTGAACCAGATCAGAGATCAGTGCATTGGAGCCTCGAATGAAGTCAATATGCGTGTAAACAAGTTAAGAGTACATAGTAGCATTATTTGGCCAACATGATACCAAATTCACTTGCAGACGGATTGAGTTGTCCTTGCAAAAATGTTTACAATTTAGAGGATGAATCTATCAGTCCATTTAATCTTCGAATCAACCTATTGTACCCATGAAAATATGAAGACGCATTCGAATCATCTGCATACATAATATCGATGAAGTTATGCCAAGTCGTAAATAATATTTATAATTTAAACTTTAAACAGAGGGCCGCATAATTCGTAACAGTGTTTTAGAACGCTATAACTTCCGCGAAAGGCTTCAATTTCAATTCACATTTGTGAAGTAGAAGGATCCAAGTTTTTGCTCATGAAAAGGGAAAATGATATCGACCTTGTGTCCCGGTCCTTGTAAAATGCAGGTACAATATTGCAGTTGTAGGTTGTGGTAATCTCGACCAAACCTTTATATTAGACTACTCAAAGCTGATGCGTGTCAAGATAGACTCGTGAAATAAGAAAGAATCTAAAAGCCCTGGAACAGTGTTATTGGACGATG
>JANTBZ010000006.1:32313-51352 GCA_024741255.1 Exechia fusca
AATTAATTTTTTTCCCTGTTCATACAGAACATTTGTAACCAATATTATGCGTCAAGTTTCCGGACGATTCAAATGAACCTTAGTTTTTATTCCCTTTTTCTCTATTTTTTGTACGTTAGGGTTATTTTAATCTATCGTTGCGGCCGCGCAGAATCAAGGCAGGCAACGATGCATGTCATGTCATCGTCATTGGAATGTCATCGATGAAAATAAAATTATTCAATTGGTTCAGGAACGGACTTCTGTGTCGGGTTTCTGAATTGATTCAACCATATACAGTCCATTAATTTGTCGGCGGAGACATCTTTTTTATCCTTTTTTAGAACCTTTTGGTCCTTGTCCTTGCCCATTTTAGGAACTTCAAAACAACCGCAAGTTTTCGTCAAATGCATATTGGTAAATGTTTGATTTTATTTGTGCAAATTTTCTAAAAATATATAAAATTTGTAATGCGGAACAGCATTGTCCAAGCGAGTGATGTGCTTAGGACGATTATTGCAAGGATTACTATTTTAACGATGTCTTTAAACCCATTTTGACGAAATATCCTCGAAAAATTATGGCTTTTTACTTGTTTTTGTTTGTTTTAAGGGCCCTTGAACGTACTTTTTCAGACCCTTAAGTTCTGGGTCTTGGTAATAAGTAGTAGTATTTCTTCCGTATATATTTTATGGTAAGTTCTTACAGTAGGGCTGGACAGTTCGAATTATTTGGTAGTAAAACACATAATTTCAATGGAATAATTCGTTCGAATAATTTTGCGAATGCTCTCACAAGCTTTTTTTCCGAATATAGAATTTTTCCTAATATTCGTTCAAATAACTTCATGGTATCAGTAATCTTCAGCAGTAGTGCTTCAGGGTCATCTTCAATTATTTTGATGACACTTTAATGTTTTCGTCGGTAACTGCTATTATTGTGCCTGCATTGGGCGCATAGTCCCCGGGGTCCAAATGGTCGGTACGGATTTCAAGAAACAGCTTGCGTTTCATGGGTTAGAATCCGACTAACACTCCACCGACAAGGTTTTGCCCACAGTCGGTCTTTATTCCATCAGAAAACAGTGCTTTGCGAGGACACGAGATTTGCATTTTTTCTCCAATTGTTCGCAATGATGAAAATTGCTTCAATCAAATTGATATATCATACGAACCAAAATACTTTTAGACTCGTACTTTTAGACTTGTACCTTCATGCAGTTATATTCAGCGGCACTTTATCTGAACTGAAATGCCAATTATTCCCATACAACGAACACTCTTGATCACTTGACTTCTATTTACACATTTTATTTTCCTCGCATTCGACGCCAACATCACAACAACGTAATCTTGTAGCTTACAATCTAGAATACCCAATGCGATTCGACTCGATTCGTATCGTTTACCGTGCAGCATATGATGCGCATTGCGTTCGGAAGTCCGCCTTGGTTCTTCCCTCCTTATTCTCGTCGTCTTTCTCTTCAGCGCGGCAGCGGCAGACTCAGTTCAGTGTGTCAATGTGTTTGTATGTGTTTTTGTGGATGTGGTGTGTGCGTGTGTGCTGGTATGTAGTGCGTTGGACAAACTACATTCGTTTTGCCCCCAGTGGTCATCTTATCCGTCGGTCGAACGCAAACAACACGATGTGCGTTCAACCCCGTGCGTCTCATGTCAGCGTGCTGGTATCAGTATTTAGTAGCCGGCTTTCTTCAGTGCCTTCAGATCCAATTTGCCGTAGTAGTCCTCACTGAATTGGTGTGCGTGTGTTTGTATATATGTGTAGCCAGAGAACAGCGTGCACGGAAATAATTACATAAAAAGCGTTAGCGTTTTTCATAATTGTGTTGGGTTGGAATTGATCTCATCTCACAGTCACGTCGTCTCGTTTGCACAATAATACCGGGGGATTAGTTACACTAGATTGGGGCTAAGAACAGAAATACTAGAGATACGATCAGGATTAATAGATGAAATGTGAAAATTAGAGAAAATACAGACACAACAGTAGAACAGTATTATGTTTTCGGATTTATTCGTCATTTTTCCTCCAGCTCTACCGTCTTCTCCTTTCGTCATGATACAGCTCCACGAGTTTATGTGATTCCATTGTTCTGGTTCATTGATGCATATCTCTTGATGTGTGAGTGTGAGTGCAAGTGTGCGTGCATGTTCGCCAGTTGGGGGTGCGTGCATGTAAGAAATCGTAATTTTGACAATGTCGAGTAATTAACAAGAGGGTTATTTACAAGTTAAGTGTGTGTGTGTTTGGGGTGTACTTAAACGGTATATGGGCTTACTGTGTTTGTGTTGGTGTATGTGGGACTCTGCGAATTGACTCTCTCTCTCTCTCTAGGACATTCGCACACACTTCCGAGCACGCATTCACGACCCACGCACTCACACATGGCGACACGACATTCATTCATATACATTAAACAGTCTCTCAGTTGTTTTTATCAACAATATAAAAACAAATTTAGAACAAATCCTCGCCATAAACACTCGTCTCTTCTGCATCGCGCCCTCGTCAAACTTTTGATAAATTATGTTGTTGATGTTGTTTTTGTTGCTAGGCTAGACCTACAGCGGGTACCTCCGGTGTTGATGTCGAGATGATGTGCATTCCCAATCTCAAGAGTATGTGCTTTCTACTACAGATAGTAATGTGCTTTTCCGGACAGAACGCGAGGAAATGAGAAAGTATGTGGAGTGGACAGGGACACTTGAAGAGAGGAAAAGGGATCATCAACACCGGCGACTCCGTTCAGCGCATTCGCTTATTCAGCCTTGTTCTGCGACGGACGCGACGACTTGGCGGCGGCGGCCTTCGAGGCGATGGCGCGCGTCTGGTCGTTGTTCTGCAGACCGGCCAGCAGCTCCGACTTGCGGATGCTCTTCAGATCCAAGTCGCCGTAGTAGTCCTCACTGTAACACAACGAGACACACAGAGAGATGGTTGGGAACATGTGGGAGATTGTTGGGGGTGGGGTGGTTGTTGTGGACAAAGGCGGCGGAGAGAGCCGGATAGTGCAGCGATCTTATTGCCAAATTCGAGGAGAAGAAGCGATTCAAGGAGGCGGACATGATCTTAAAACGACAGCAAGGTTAGACTACGACATGCAACGAAGTTTAGTACACCAAACAAAAAACCAAACAAGCAAATCCAGCACATCAAACTCACCAGCCGGGAACATCCTCGGGATCCTCGCAGTTGCCGGTGCCGTCTCCCTCGCCGATCTTGAACACGGTGCCAATGGGGCATCCGTACTCGCGGGCCACTCCCTCCAGGCAGATGTAGTACTTGCGGCAGTCCTCCGGATGGGCGTGACGCGAGAACGAGCCGGCGTTGCTGATCTCACCGGCGGCGGGGCACGAGAATCCGTTGGCCACTTCCTCGTTGCGGCACTCCGGCACCTGATCGGCCCACATGCAGACGCGCGCCTCGCGATCGTAGGCGAGACCGGGCGAGCACTGGTAGCGGGACGCTTCGCCGTTCCAGCAGTTCCAGAAGACGTCGCACTTGCCCTCATCGGCGAAGATGCCGTACAGGCGGGCGCAGTGGGTGGAGGAGATTGGGGGCTCTGCGGGGCGGCGGGGGTGTAGTGAAATGGTAGAGCGTTAGTATCGATTGGGATTCTAGCGGAGTGCTGGAAGCGAGGCATAGGAACTCATAGCCGTAAGAATCCATTCTAATCTAAGTATTTCCTTCATCAGAACTCAATTTCAGAATTCAGATTTTTTTCGATTAGAAGGTTCCTTTAAAAAATCAAGAACTGGAGAACCTGAGAACTTCTCTATTGCTATGAGTTTCTCATCAATCATTTATTTCCTCTCGTTCTACTCACCCAGCTGCGCTCGGTCGCCGCACTCGACGTTGTGCAGGTAGTCGCAGTTCTCCGTCAGGAACTTGTTGTCGCTGGCATCGAAGGCCAGTCCGTTGCCGCACGTCTTCAGCTCAGCGACGTTGTTGTCGCACTTCCAGTACTTGTCACACGACTGGTCGTGCGGGTAGAAGCCGAAGTCATCGGGGCACTTGAACGAGTCCTGGGCGGCAGCAACTATAATCAATTGGAAGAAAAATAGAAAATCATCGTGAGTACTATGCGCAATTAATTTCGATTTGTTTCCGTTGTGTGTGCGCGAGGTCGCGATTGTTGCACAGTTGTATGCAACTTTGCATGGAACGCCACAAAGCGAAAGTGAAAGTTGAATGAAAACCTCTCAACGGACGCGAAATTATTGCAGAGCAATCAGTCGCAACCGTGACTGCTTTATTAGACCATTGTGTGTCCGGCTGTGCATATGTGCATTGCACTTTTGATTGTATGCTGTTATGCTATGCTTGCTATGCTACACTCTACTGCAAACTGTTTGTGAGTTCAAAATGCAAATTGCATAGCAATGCACACACAAACGCAGCACAACAAATACTAGAGTATGTCCGGCCCACACACAAACTCCACTCAACCGCATACTATCACTATCATGTTATTAAATCTGATACTGAGCCGAGTTCCACCGAACCGGTTTAGCCGACTGTTTGTGTGTGTGCATAGTGCATAGTACAGTTGCCGATGCTGACGCTGTTTGCGTGAACACGCGCGGTGATATTTACTGTTTGCTGATGGGATAATATCGTGCAAATGTGCACGAAACAACGACGATTGCGTCGCTGTTTGTTCAAAGTTTTTGGACACACATGGGTCTGGGTGTGTGTGGATATTGTTACGCAAGGCAAGCACATTATTATTACCCGCATATGTGAACGCATTCACGCGCCGACTCGATTCCAGTCGGAAAATGAAAGTAAAAATGTTGCGGCGGCCGCTTGCGCATGGCTTGAATAATTCACGACCACTTTATAATGCCATCCGCGAAGAGTGCGCTGCACTTACACATGCACAACGTACACACAAGCGTTGGCACGCACTGCGACAGGTACCGTCGTGTGGTAAATGTCAACCGCATGCCATTGCATGCACGCAATTGCACAACATACGCAGCGCAATCTCTCACTGGTTTGTGTCATGACATTTCGGGCGCAACTGCAGAGAGACTGTCGCAGTCAGGCTACTCGCTTTTTTTGTATCTCGAACGCACAATCTGACCTTGTCTGTGAGTCGCAGCCCAGACTGGCGTGCGTGTAGTATTATCACTGTTCGGGCGGTGGCGTTAATTAAAAGCAATTCGCTTCTTCTTCTACAGACCGTCCGTCCGTCCGTCCGTCCGACTACTTCATTAAAGTATTCAAATATGCCGAGCCGAGCAGTTGCGGGGGGGCTCCGTGTTAATTAGATTTTCGTGCGGTTGCCGCCGCCGGTTGCGTGTGTGGTCGGGTCGTTGGCACACAGTCGTCGGTTGGTGTTCGTTCACGCGAAAGTATTACGTACATTATTATTTGCATACGCACGCCGCCACCGGTTTCGGTAATGTCTGAGCAGCGAGCAACAGCAGCAGCGCAGTGCCGCGTCATTTAATCACCCGACAACGCTCGCTGCTGCTTGGTTGCTTGGCTGCTTGGCGCACAAGTGTGCAAAGATGTCGGCCTGCGTAATATGCCCATTTAACCTAATTCCAGCAAGTAGCGTCGTCGTGCGAGTGCAGACAAACGTGTGTGTGTGCGTGCGAGAACCGTCGACATTTGCGCATCTATATTTCACACTTTTACTCGCCGGTGCTGTGTGTCTGTGTGTATTCTGCACAAACGTATGGGGGTTTCAATAGGAACGCTCGATCTTAGAAAATGAAAATATATATATCGTTCATTCTAAATTTGTATCATGATGTATTTTATGCGACGGGACGAAGGAGACTCCATCAGGTTCATCTGCACTTCCCATGCTTTGAATTGAAATACAAATGTATCAGCTATATGCTATTACCACTTTCCACTGGCAATATCTTCCAATTTCACAGTTCGATCGCTCCCAATGGAAACCCCTACTTGTGAGCATACTGGCAGGCAGCGGCGGCAAGCTTGTGCCGCTGGTGCCCATTCGCCATACGCTCGGCTGCGTGCATTCACACATGAACGACGACGCGATGAGCGACAAACGAGAGAACGTCGACGACGACGACGCACGATGGCTCTGGTTGATGCTGTGCGCTGTGCGTCCCTGATGAGTGTGTCGGTATGCGTGTGTGCGTGTGTGTGTTCATGCGTGTCGTTGTCGTCCTCGTCGTCGTCGTTGTGGTCCCGCAGCGCTTAGCGCGCGAGCGCCAAGAACACATGCACATACACACACGGATTACGTACTTAAAATAATTACACTGTACAGCACAGAGCGGCTCGTGAAGTGTGTGTGTGTGTGTGTGTGTGTGTGTATGTGTTGGAATGTGTCGACAAATGCGGTGAGCCAGACCCGGTACCGGTGAGTTGGCTCAGCGGCAGCGGACACGAGCGAAGATGTGCGACATGCGCAACATAGAATCATATGTATTGAGGTGGGTTCTTAGCGTGACCCGCCAGGAGGTAGTCGCTGGAGAACTGTCATTGCTCAAGAATATGAGTTATTATTTTTTCTAAATGAATGCAGATTATGTTCCATTCCATAATCCATGTCATGCACTATGCTGCGCAAATTGGACATCTGCATATTTTGTTATCTGCCACAAATCTACCTCAAATCGTCAATCCTCATTATGGTTTCGATGGCGTACGATAATTGAAATCATCGGCTTGGCAAATTGTGTCACACATTCATAATGGAGCGAACACGCAAAAATTATACGTTGCACATCCTCTACACTCTCTATTGCAATTAGCTGCGGAGAGATCAATTCAAATTAGTATCTAATGATCGTGAACGTCGAGCGTCGAGAGAGACCAGACCACCAGCATGAACCATAATCACGATGCAAAATGCCGCCGATATTTGTCGAGGTGGCGTAAATCTGATTAATGTGCATACTCAATACTGTGCGAAAGCACCAACATGAATCACGTAAACAGAGTGTGTGCATTTTTATCACCCAACGCGCGCATTGCACAAACACATCAAGTATACACAAAGTGTGCGCGATGCAATGGAAAGTGAACGTGCGAACGCGAGCGCGAAAGTCGCACACACAAACAGCTTGCGACATACAATCGCATGCTGAATAATACGCGGTGTTAACGATAAACAGGTGTGTTTGTGTATGCGAAGTCTGTATGTGCATAAAAAACACAAACACAATCACACAACTCACAGCAGAGACCTTCGGCCGTGCACTGGTTTTTATGCTCCAAAGTGCGTGCGGGGTTAACACCGACATGCAGGCAGAGTGCATTCGCGGTTCGCGGTTTCCGTTCTCCGCCGCCGAGCCGCCGCCGCCGCAACGAGTTCACCTTGAGCGCCGCGACGGACTTCTGGTTCAGAGAGCGCTCTGAACAATTCACACGAACAGACGAACAGCGAAAAAAAACCGCAACATAACATTTGAGCCATCACACCGCAGAGCAGCAGGCTTCGTCGGCTGCTCGACGCGACGATTATGTAAACGCGAGCCGCCGCCGCCGCCGCAGCCGCCAGCCAGCCAAACTCGTTTTCATTTACATGCCGCAGCCGCCGCCGCCTGCCGCCTGCCGCCTGGCAGGCCGGCCAGGTTTGACTGCATTTCTGCGCTCGCCAGCGAACATTTCGCCATGCGCGTGTGTGTAAACACGACACGCGCGGCGACAGCCAGTGAAATGAACATAATGTTCGATGTGTGTGTGTGTGTGTGTGTGTGTGGTGGTAAATGTGTCGACTCTTGAGAAAGGTTATGTGTCGCGTCGTCATCGCGCCGCACGTTTAGGTGCACATGTATACCCACACTCGAGCATAAGACACGCGAACGAACGAGTCGTCGAACGAAAGTGAAAAGGTTTTATTTTGGAGGTGATTGCGCCGCGCGCTTGCACACACACGCACACACACTCCACCAGACACACCACTCACATATGGGCGTGGAGGTGTGTGGAGCACGTTGACGTAACAACACACACTCGCACTATCGCGTGCGATCGAGCGCACGAGTTATTTAACTTCGAGCACCGTCGCCGCTGGCTGGCGCACAAACACATACACGAACATGCGCCGTCAAAGTGTAAACACCACATCGAGGTGCATTGAGCTGTGTGAATGTTATTGATACAACACACGAGCGCTCACACACTTTCTACTGCTGCGACCGCCGAGCGACCAACCGACCGATAACGATTTAAAGTTTCATTCAAGCATAACACACACTAGAGGAGGTAAACTAGTCGTTCTGTGAATGTGACACTGGCTCGGAATCATATGCTGTGAGCTAAAATTAACACGGTCTGTTATTAGTATTATTATTGGACTTGTTTTGTTTGTCGCCGGCAAACAGATAGAGTCACCACAACCAGCACGTGTGTGCCGATGCAATGCAGCAGCAGCATGTGCGAGTCAACAGCATAACAATGACATTTACACACACACACACCAACAGACACACGGTGAGCATCGGCAAAAGTGAGCACACGCGACGCTTTGCACCGTCATATTACATATCATCATCCGCATATAATAGTCGGTCGCTATTTGCGTGTTTGTGTGCGCTCAGCTAACAATTGTATGCTTCAGCGATGACTTTCGAAGCCAGCCAGCCAGCCAGCACGCACGCATCGCGATTGGCTGTGGATATTGTTATTATTTATTGGCCAAGTGTTTGCGTAGCACTTCATTGATTTGATTAAAAGAAATGATATGGCACATCGTCGGCAATCGTCGGCACAATACGCGTTTCATGAGCATAATCACACACACTCACACACCCGATTGCTGTCGCCACTATTTGTTTGTTTTCTGATTGAGCCCGAGCCCAATTACACACGCCATGCGATAGGCTGCTGTTGATGATGTTTATATGCGCACCGCACATAGACGATATAATTATCGATTGCACCGCACCGAACTGCAGACAGCAATACCAATACACGCATGTCATTAAAAGCGAAGGGGGACCCTTTTGGTGGCCGGGCCGGGCTGGACTGCACGCAATTGCACTCCGGACAGTCGGCAGCCGCAGTAACACGCTATTGCGACTGAATTATTCACATGCGCGCAATTACACTCGGACATACAAACACACACACACACTCGCACAAACGCTCAACCGCCGCCGCCCCAACTAACATGCCAGATTTGTAGTGGAGGGGTGCTCAATTGGGTGAGACGCTAGATCTTTGGCATCGTTTAGCGTTTATGTTGATGATGTGATTTGATCTAATATAATTGATGGAATGCACATAAAGCGATTAAATTATGTGTAAGAAGGTGCGAGTTTCGTCGGATTTTGAAAGGCTTTGCGCTGCAACCGAATATTTTACGACGATGACAATAATGCCATATTCTTGCGAAGATGTCAACATAAAATTGACATGTTCGCTAATATCATAAAATGCCTGCGAAACAATTTAAAAAATCGAGTGCTTCATAACGAAAACTCCTATAAACTATGCAATGATGCGCCACACCGCACCGCAACGAAGAATATGCACGCGCGCGGTGTGATGATCACATGTGTGCGCACTCACTGCTCGTCTAAATGCCACCCAACCGCCCCCCTCCCATTCGCCTGCCAGCCAAACCAAATACAACCTCACATGCCAGCCCAGCGCCAGCACCAAACCGCATGCATATTGCAGAGCACAATTAAACGCTTCGTAAATATTAATTATGCATTCGACACGACGCGAGCACTGCGAGCGAGCACACGCACGCGCGCACTGGCGTGATGGTGTGTATGCCCAGACCCAGCAGAACAGCAAACCCGCCGCAGCCAGCCGCCAGCAAATGAACCGGGACGCGCACTCATCTAATTCGGTTCCGGTTGACGCGACGCGCGCTCGCTCGCGGTTTGGGTCAATAATGTTCGCGCATTTTGAATGTGCGTGCGTGTAGAGGATGAGTATTGTGTTTGGTTCGGCGGTCCCACGCAACAATGACGACGGCCTGGCCTGGCCTGTCCTGGCCTGGCCGAGCATTGTGCAAACTTGTGCTGTCATCATGCGTGGGCTGAACAGCGAACCAGCGACCGCAGACGCGCAAGCTGGCGTTCGTTGGCGCGTGTCATCGCGAGCAGTCAGCCAATTTGATGTTTTCGGCACATTGACCAGAGCGTGCGATGCAACGGCGGCTGAACGCCATGCTGTTCGGTTACAGCGGCGAATGAACGTCAGCTGGTGCCTAGCAGTGTGCATAGTGGGAGCATAAATATGCGGTTGACAAGTTTCGGGATTTGGATTGAAATGGGAATTGTAGATGAATTATATCGGGAGATTCTCTGTTACCCCAAATAGTTGAACCATGTTCAACAACATATTTTTTTATGTTCGAGGCCAGGTTCGGAGGACATGCTATGAGATTATGAACATATCAATGATGCAGTTTTATTGAATAAACATCTTTTCATCATACATTTGAAAAATCGCACAAAAAAACAAGGCCTCGTCGTTTATATATGAAGGAATCGTGAAACGATGTAAAACCATTTTTTTCGATCATTCATAGACAATTTCATCCTGTTCCACTGGATTGGCTTTGAACAAGAATGAAGTTGTCTACAAATCCTCGTCATTTTATTTTTTTTGTACATATTGAAACTTTGAGGCCTGGGTTAGACGTAGAAAATAAGTGCATGGTTTAACTAATTGATGTCGTAAAATTCAGGCATCTGCTCTATGTTGTAAACTAAGCCTCCGAACGATCAATTGACCAAAATAGTTGGAATTTTTTCCTCAACATGTGATCGTTTGAATCATGAATTGTTGCACGTCAAGATTGAAACACCAATCAGGCAGAGTTGGTCGCTTTTCAAAAAGGATTTAAAAATATATGTCCATCATCACCGATCCCGATACTTTTCAGCCCATATTCCAGAGCTCTTCGACTATTGATTTATATGGGCAATTCCACGTGCGCACACAGTCACTCACTCACTCACTCACTCGCACACACACACACCCGCCAGTGCGGTATGTGTTGCAAATCCGTGACATTATCTATGCGCGCGCCTGGCACAATAGCTCGGCGCACTCGCGGCGCGTTGGCCAAATTACCATATATCGCACAAGATTAGCATGGCATTAAATGCATGTGCGCGCGCCCGCAAGCGTGGGGATTTTTAGGTGTGGTAGTGGTGGTGTGCAAAGCGCGCGCGTTTGCAGTTAATTGCCGAACATGCGTGATACATACGAAATGCGGTCGTGTGTGTGGATGTGTTCGTATGTCGTAATTTCGTCGATGCGGCACGCGATGATGCCGTCGTCGTCTCACATTCACTTCTGAATGTTCGATGCCGATCGCGCGCGCGCGAAGCGATTGCAATTATGCTATTATACGCTCACTCGCCGAGCCGGTGTTCGTGTTCGAGTGGCGAATGTGTGCGCACTGTTGCGTACCATGAGTACACACAAACCAGCCGCTTCGGTCGCGCGATAATCACCGACAAATTATCATAATTCGGAACACGCGATCCGCTATATCGCTATGATATCGCATCGATATCGATAGCAGCGGTTGTTGACGTCCGGTCCGCGGTTCGTGACGCCCCGGCCCGGTCGCTGGCAAGAAACTCATTAATATGCCGTTGTCACAATGACACATATATTTTTATGCGGCCGCCGCACATACCGCATGTGCGTGTCCGCATAATAGATTCAGTTGTTACGCGTGTGTGCACGACGGCTCAAAGCGAGCCGATTATGACATACACCAGAGTGACGGAATCTGGGTCAGTGGAATCCAATTCATCATTGAATTCGCGCTTGTGCGCATGGCTTCGCCGCCGCCCGATATTATATTGCCACTTGGCGTGCGCCAGCCAGTCGATGCCATCGATGGCACACCGATGAATATTAATTAATTGCGCCGTGTGCATGTGCGTGCGTACGAGTGGGAATTATACCCTTTTGCAATGTGGGCCCCATTCAGTGCAAAGCCATACAGGCACAGGGGCGTCGATTTGGTCGATCTGTGCAGAGGGGAAAAAACTACTCGCGTGCTTTGACGCCGCGCGAAACTTTATAAATGCTCTGCAATGAGCCGCTGCGCCGCGTTTCTCTTTCGCGATGATCTTTTGCCAACCTTTTTAATCCATCGGCTTACGCATACAGCGCATACGGCGAGTGATTAAATGGCCAATGGACTGGCTGAATGGACTCGTCGTTGTCCAGCAGCAGGCAGCAGGCAGCAGGCAGCAGCAGCAGAGTCAACAGATAAAGAGACCTCTGCTGCACGCGGTCTGCATTTTTATTGCGACAGCCGACCACATTGCATCAGCATCATACAAGCCGGGCAACCTTGCACTAATCTGTGAAAGTTTCCGCTCCAGTTGTGCGGCGGCCGCATTGCGATAAAATACACGTTTTATACATATGCGAAGAGGCATGCACGTATTATGTGTGAATGCACAAAATGCTAATTAGGTTGGGCGACGACTGCCCGTTGAAGACTGTGGTTGTGTGGCATGTAAACGACATTATGTGTGGTGGTGTGCGTGTGCGTGTCTGTGTGTGTGAATGTTGTAGTGCAGCCCATTTGCCATGGGAGATACAAAACACATATATACGTGCACATACGAGAGAGGTTTGCCTTGAAAACGCGCCGCAGAATTAAAGTGAAAACGTTCGCACAGCAAGCGCGTCGAGTCAAGTTCACTCGAGTCCGCTGGAAATGGCAACACGCTTGGCGACGCGCGATCGCATTTAAATAAAAATATAACACACCAGTGGCCCGTGATCCGTGATGAAGTGCAGTTTCTGCGCAGCTTTAAGTGCAAATTAAAAACGCATATATTTTATGCTGCGCGGCAACGCGGCGACCCTGACTCGAGAGTCACGCATATTCGCATACGCCTCTCTGACACCCAGAAGACAATGTCTGAGTGCGGAGCTGAGACGCTTCCCACCGGGGCGTGAACAGAGTATCAAATAAATCTCGGTGTGTGTGTGTGTGTGTGAAATGCATATGTGCGTCGGTGCGCCGGTTGTCATGCATCTCGCGTCTCTATTATATTGGTGTGACTGCACGCACACGCGCACGCCATTGTTGTGGGTTTGCCGCCTCGTGCACTCAACCTTCATGGGCGAATGGCAAACAAATGTACAAATATGTACAAATGTGCGACGACGACGACGACGACGACGCCCAACGATGACGCCGCCAAATGGCACTCGCTGAAAGGCGATACGCATCACATTCACAAACAACGACGGAGCTCTAGCTGAGCGCAGAGCCCTCCCGCAATCGCAATCATAAATGTCCGTCACGTCCGTCAAACACGCGCACGGGCGCGCGAACATGTTGCGGTCCGTCGCCGCCGCCGCCGCCACATGTCATTGAACCACCGCCGCCGCCACCAATGCAGCAGCACACCACATTTTTGCGCGTGTGCGATGTTCGCGCATTTGATGTGCGCGAATATTTTCTCGTTTTTTTGTATTTTTATGTTGCGCTCTAGCCGTTCAGCCGTTGAGCCGTTGCACTCGAAATTGTATGCGTGAATATATTTATAGTGCGTGTGGCCATGTGGTCGGTCGGTTCGGTGTTTTTTTTTCGCACTTTACCAAATGCAAATGACTCATGAAAATGATGGTGCAGCCTTTCGGCATGCACTCTACGGTCGCCTCGGCCTGGGCACAAACAATGCCGGCCTGCGCGACTGCATTGCAAATTATACGATGATCAATCACACAGAGCATTGCAGGCGAACAGATTTATATTTATGTAGCATACGTTCACCGAACGCGCACTTAATCGATGCCATCGCCATCGCCAATTATTATGCTCAAATCGGTCAGAGAAACGTCGCAAAACGTTTAGCAATTTATTACCTTCGCTGTGTCGACGATGACGACGTGTTGGTATAGAAATTGGAATGAATGGTTTTTTGTGACGTTCCAGAAAACTACTAGACTAGCTCATTAATTTAACACATGTTAATTTTTGTATTTATAGGAGAAGGGACACTGGCACAAGATTTGTAATGATAAAATTACAAACATCGTTATGGCTTTTAGATTGTTGGTCTAAAGTGTAGGCCCAACCAATAGATGCTACTTTTCTCATACGTTTTTAGTGTATCGAATATAATTGTGGTTTCCTAACAAATCCGCAATTTTCCGATCATTCAGAGCAAGATTCAAATTATTGAGCTAGGGTAGTATCTGATGTGCGAATAATAACGCAGCTCGAGATCGTTCGCGCATTGTTCCATATAATTACATCCGAAATGCCGAGGTGCTGACAGCCAGCCAGCCTGCGTGTGAGCATACAAATACGCGTGTGCGGTTCGCGTGACTCGCGTATAATGCGCTCGGTGCGTACGTATATCTGGGCGGAATACGTGGCCGGGTGCGCGCGCGGCGGACAAGACATTGCAATTTGCTCGTGATCCGCACAAATGCGCAGTGTTGAAATCGCCGCTGAATGCGCAGCATGCATGCGCTATGCGCTATGCTTGCAGTGCAACGGTGCGCGCACGACGCAATAGTGCAATATTCCGTTGCGGTTGCCGCTGCCGCTGCTCTGGCGGCTGTCGTTTTCTTCGCTTCTGTGCGCTGCGTTTTGTGCTGTTTGTGTTCTCGACAGAGCAGACAGAGCAAATGCGTTCAGCATCGTTGCCGTCTCGACGTCGTCGTCAACACAATCAGCAAGCATATGTGTGCGAATTGTGTGTGCGCCTTCACGCTGGCAAACTGGTTCACTAAGGCACGCCGAACACACACACACACACACACACGGGTACATTATGATATTATCAGCACATACCGTCACTTAATTCTATGCTGCGCGCGCGCGCGCGCGAATCAAAAACCTCATTATTCGGAACGAAACCATTCAGTTCAGCTCGATTTCCTCGCAGAGCAGAAGCAGAGCAAAACCCTTCTCCACTCCAATGACAATAGTAATAATCCATGTGGGGTTCCGCTGGAGACTTGGGCGAAGACAGAAGACGCGATTGGAAGACGTATAATAATGTTGGGGTGTATGTTGTCTGGTTAATACGTACCGGCGCCGAACAGGGCGATGGCCAAAACGATGCACTGTTTCATTGTGATTGTGATTGTTTTTCGGAGCACTTTTGTCAGTATATATCAGACACACACACTCTGTCGATGATGGAAGCGCGCACTCTCTAACACGCAGGCTCTGGGACTCGGTTTCGGAACGGGTGACGGAGACCAACTGTGCGGCAGCCACTCTTACATTCGCTTTTTATACCGCCGCTAAAAGTCGGCGGCCCGCAAAGGTGTAAACAAGCGCGCGCAGACCGAGACACATACGAGGCGCTTGCGCACGCGCGCACACACGCACAAAAGCGCGCGACTTATGTGCTCGCGCATGTGTGAGATGGTGCGCGCTGCACTGTTGGCGTGAGCGCGCGCGCGCGCGTTTCTGCAGAGTGGGGTTTTCCTTGGCGTCGTGTCGCGTTTCTCGCGTGCGCGTGCGACGCAGCGCGATCGGCTTTCGGGTGGACTGGGAGTGTGCGCAAGTGTGTGTGCGCGCATGTGTGGTGCGCTTGAGTATGTGGAGATCGCGGTTGCAAGTGGAAATTGTTACGTTGATGGTTGATGTATGTACATTGGCAGCAGGTAAACAACATTGCGAATGCCATCATCATCAACAACCAGATTATCAACAATGTCGTCTAAAAGTGGTTAGATGTGTGTGTGTGGGTGCACGCAACGCAATGATCTGCCGCAATCGCAATCCGCATGATCGAATGCGAACGAGTTCACTGTTATTGCCCGTGAAGTAATAATAATATGCCGTAGAGAACTGTATATTAGATGCATATAGACATTCCATCGTAAGTGTTCGAGTTTATTTCCAATGCAAACCCGTATTGCCGCACCGCACTACCACCGATCGCTGTGTGTGATTGTCGAATCACGGCAGACACACACTCACATGCACACGAGACACGTAGAAAGGTCGTGACTGTCATTTCAAATGTGGTGCGAACGCGCTTGCTTGCGCGATCTTCGGCGGCGCCAGCGCAAAGCAAATAAAACCAGCGCTCGTGTTAGAGAAAGATACGTGCGTTGCATCAATGTGTGTGATCGATCATTCACTGCTACTACATGGGTTGATAAGTAATGAGACTAGCTATGACGACCGACATTTTTGATGAAAAATAGTTTACTTTTAGTCCGATAGTTTAATTCAGCGGTCCTTCCACATCTCGATCTCTTTCGAAATGAATTCGCCGCTTTTCCTTTTCCTGCTCGTTTTTCTCGATCCCGACTCTCTTATTCTAATAGAGCCTCTTTGCATGGAGCAATTTTTCAAATTTGGAAATAAATAGTAGTCGTTGAGGGCCAAATCCAATGAATACAATTGGTGGTTGGGCTACAATTCGTAGCACTATTTGTTGATTTTGTCCTTCGTTTCCAGCTACTTCATACATTGCGTATTGTTTTGGTAGAAGAACCCTTTTTCCTCCTAATTTTGTTGGTCATTTCGGACTTAATAAGCTCTAAAATTCAAAATATGATAGTATATGTTCGTTTATGCCTGTTTTAAGGCAATCTATGAAGAATAATCCTACTGTTGCATGTAGAGGGTTCGTCGCTCTCTGTTCACTGAAATGACTTCCGATTGGACTTCAGAGTGTTTAAATGGAAACATTATCCATGTATTGTCACACATTTATCAACCAATTTAGAATAATCGCGTTCGGTGAGCCCTAAACACTGCACCGAAGTTTCAACACGATTTTACCTAGATCAATTGTGTCTTTTGTGCAGTCATTGCGCCAAGAGCTTTCTCTTGTCCAACGATACGACAAAATATTGTTATCGATATCTTCAAAATACAAGCAAGGTCGAGCATTCGCGTTCATTTGTCTTCCAAAAATATTTAGAATATTTATTCGTGTTTTCGTCGATAACTGTCACATTTTAGCGTCCTATGCGAGCATTTCGACAGTTCGGTGATAATATTATTTATGGCTGGCTGAAAATTAGTACTATGATCAATAATACATTTTGACTCCATCAGAAATATTGTTCCTTCATATGTAGTCTCAAGACTAATCAGCCCAAGTAGTACTTCTACCTTCTACTATGCAAACAGCCAGCCTGCCAGTGCCAGAGACCGCTTCGGAATGGAAATGACACAACATATGCGCCTCGCATCGCATGCATGCACATTTGGCTAATCTTCGGACAATATTCGTGCAGACGACGACGACGACGAAATTACCACACCTACTACGACGACAACAGCATATTACATAAATCATATCGACTCGCTGAATGCAACTTGATGCTGGCACAATCGGAATCATGAACACGAAATGGTGTGTGTGTGTGTCTGTGTCGTGATTATGATTGTGTGCGAGTGCGAATGTGCGATCGAAACGTTTCGCCAGGTAGACAGCCATACATACATGCACCTTTCCCAATGTGTGTCATTTTTCTCAATAAAATGTTCGTATGTATAGCCAAACTTGGCGTGGTGGCGTTCGGCGCGTGTATTGCGTGTGTTGGCGCGCATTGCGGTAGCTGCTCGTATGCATACACGCATGGCACACAAAACATGTTCGACACGCGTGTTCGCTGAAATATTCATATACCCAGCCGCCAATGATAGAGCCGTGAGTCTCGTGGCGCGGTAAGTGAAGTACATGTAGTGTGTGTTCGTGTGTGTGTGTGTGCATTATTGTGTGCGCGAAACGAGAAGCTGTCTGGTTTCCTGTGCTCGTTCACATGTTGTGTGCATATCGGCATGCCGCATGCAGACTATACATCTGAATCAGTATGCGATTGTATTTTATACAGCATACGGCCCAAGCCCAATTATCATAATCGCAACGTTCACCGGCCGCCGACCGACCGACCGGGCCGAACTCGCGCGAGTTTTGTGTTCAGCAGCGGTGTGTGCATTCCGACGAGAATGTATGTGCTGCACAGTATAAATGTCAAGCGATAGTGTGCGGCCACGATCGATCGGTGGTGGTTATTCGTTATTCGCACAGCATGCGACACTGGTTCAACTTCTTTTGTTTCCAGTTTTGCAATAAGGCTCTCTCTCTCTCTCTCTCTCTGTCGTTCTGTTTGGTCGAGGCACGCGACACATTTTTTTGTCTTTCAATTCAACGTTGATTTAGCGATCGATCGATCGAGATCGCTGGCATGTCCGCATGTCTCTGCGTCATGATATAATGTGTGTCCGTTCTCAGAGCAGACCGCGCGCTCGCGAGCAGGCCATAAACTACACGATTATCGCGAATAAATTAAACGCGCCGCGCCGCATGTGTACAAAACATGAGTAATAATAATCATAATAATAATGTGGTCCGCGACAATGAATCTCGCGCGAGCCCGCGTGCGCACGCCAAGGCGACGAATAAAATCAATCCGAAAACGTTGCACTCGATCCGAAGCGTGCGGCTGCTGCAGCAACAGAGCACAGAACACATATTCGCATGTAGAGTGAGGATGGTTCCACAATTTTGAACTTAACATAAATTTAGAACAAATCCGATGCTTTTTTACAACAAGAAACATAGAGATTATAGTGAATATTTATAGAAATAATGCACAAGGTTTATATTTATAAAGGATGAGATGATTATATTGAACCGTTTCACAGTAGCGAGCCTTTATTTTATTTTAACCTTAAGATCGCAGATTCCCAGATCTTTAATATTGATAGCACAATTAGTCGAATTCATTTGTTCAACATGTAGATGGATTCGGAAAGAGCATAACGATCGATTTTGTTCAGCAGGCTTTCGAGAATAGTGTTGGACTATGGTATTCAATTTCTCTGGTATTCAAATTATTCAAAATTATATTATCATTCAAATGGCCGACTTCATTGGGAACTGAAAAATGTGCTGCATTTGCTGCATTTTCTATAATTTTTCTCAGTATCTCGGGTGTCAAAGTCAAAGTTATTCGATGTTATCATAGCTGCATCAAATATGGCTCATTCTGTATAAATGTTTTAAATTCTATCGGTAACCGTATTACACAATAGGCAATCGACTTTTCAACCATTTACTCTACTCTACTCCACACAATCACATGCGGCTCGCATGATTCAGGGTCT
>JANTBZ010000006.1:83509-117989 GCA_024741255.1 Exechia fusca
AAGACATTAAAAAAAAGGCATACTAACGGTCTTCATATAGCGATTCAATGGAACACTGGGGTTTTATTTACAAACGTTACAAATTATCAAGCCCTACTGTTATTACACTTGAAATCAGTTTGTCAGTAACATTATTCCGCACTTTGCAGAGAAATAAATAATCAACATTGATCAGATATTATAAACAATATAGGTGTTGGTAACCTTATTTCGCCGACTGTATGCGCGCGTGTCTTTCGATTAGACACGCTCACTGACGTGAATGAGATGAGCTCGCTTGATCGTGCGCACACAAACACACACAAATGAGCCTTTATTTGATCGCATCGATTCACTTGCACTCGCTGCACTCTAACAGACAGGCTGGAAAGTCCGTATCGTTTGATAGTACGACAAATCTTTTTGATAAAATAATTTCGGAATAATCAATTTTTTCCATTGAAGGACGATATACCAAATTTGGCATCGATAGGACTTTTGGTCCATTCTACATTTGGTCCATTCTACATTTTAATTTGACTGAAGCAACTTTCGTTATTACTAAGAAATGGGTATCAAAGTATTTCATGTCCTTTAAGAACACTGTTTTCTGATAAGGAAAAATGCGCCTAGAGCTAAATCGTGAACATAAAGTGTTATTTGGGTTTAGTCCCAGTTGAAAATTTGTTTCGCGAAAATTATAAAAAAAATCCGTACTGGCCATTTGTACTCCGAAGATTAACCACATACCAGACGCCCAAAAATTGCAGTTACCGACAAAAACATCAAAAAATACCCAAAATGATTTCGGAAGAGAGAAAAAATGGTTAGCAGAGATTGCTAATACCATAGAGATATGAATAATAATGTTTGAACATTACTAAAATATTATCTTGGGCATGCTAAAGCTCTTTGTAAAATGTCTGCCGCGCGAACCCAAAATCAACCAAAATAAAAACTATTTGATATTTCGGAGCAGTGTTTTCAGCTGATTGAACACAATAAAGCTATTTTTTCACAAATATGTGACAAAGGATGAACCATGACACGATTACTGGCATTTTAGAGAACAGGGAGCTATGAAGCCTCTTCAAAGTTCACAAAAACCCCACAGTCGGATGGCGCTATATTTTGAGACTCAGAAGGAGTATTCTTCATCGGCAACCTGAAAAAGGAAAGACAATAATGATAGACCTTAAATTTAATTTATGATGTGCCTGAAGTCCAAAATGGCTAAAATACGCTCCACATGGCGAGGGGAAATGTGCTGTTAGACCAAGAAAATACGTTATTCCACAGATCGTTGAACACGTTGGGCAAAATCAAATACAGGGTTATGAATTAAGGCCCTATCTACGAAATTATCCGAATTTGGTCATTACCGACTATTCTATGTCTTCAGACCTCTGAAAAATGCTCGCTGGGAAGAGACTTAGTACCGATGGAAAAGTTATATCCCAGAAAAATACATATTTCAAGGCCAAAAAGAATTCGTTCTATACCAAGGGCATAGAAAAGATGTAAGATCGTCATTTTCGGCATATCGTCCTTATGTTCATTATTCACAATAATCTTATCAAAAATATGTCTCTTACTATCAAACGATACGGACTTTCCAGCCTGCCTGTTACTTCGAAAACGTTCTAGTTCTAACAAACCAATTAACTTTAGCGCGGAATATCGAAAGATTTACAATTCGATAGAAAATGTGCCATAAACTCACCCTCATCCGCCAAATCATCATCCTCATCCTGCTCCTCGTCCTCCTCGTCCACCTGCACCGTCACGTCCTGCGTCTCCGCCTTGCCCCACTCAAAGAACAGCCCAAATCCAATATCATACGCATCCGTCGCAAACTCCCAGAACAAACACGACCCGTCCTCGCGCGTCGGCACGCGCACCGTCACCATCTGGCCGTGATTCACCTGCAGCACCCCGTCGCCCTTCGCCACCAGCACGCTCTTCTTGAACTCGGCCACATCGCTGCGCGTCCACATGCTCGCCTGCCCGGTGTTGGGAAAATCGCAGTGCCCGTCCGCGGCGTTCAGACAGCCGCCATCGCCTCCGCCATTTGCGCCACCGTCATCGCCGTTCGCTTGGCAATTGGGATCGTTGCACTCGGCATTCGTGCAGCCACTGGCGCCAGCGGCCGCACCACCATTCGAATCGCTCTGCTGGTCCAGTCTCAACTCATTCGCACCATTCGACGCGCCATTCGCCGCAGCCGCCGCGGCCGCCGTCGACGCCGCCACACTGTCAATCACCACCTGTGCCTGCAGCTGCTGCATATACTGATGATAGTGCTCCGTCTGCAGCTGCCGGATCAGCAGCGCCTGCTCATCCGGATTGCCGGGAAACTGCTTCTCGGCGTACGCCCGGAACTGTTCGAACGTCTGCTGGTTGAGGGCGTCCTGCAGCTGGCGGCGCTGCTGCTCTTCGCGCGTGCGCTGCTCCTCGACGCGCAGCTGCTCCTCGGAGCGGCGGCGCTCCGATTCGGCGCGCTCGCTCGCGAGCCGCGCCTGTTCGGCGGCGAGCCGGTGCTTTTCGGCGCGATCCTGCTTGATGGCCTCCACGTAGGGGCGGAAGGCGGCGCACAGGCTGCCGAGCAGCTCGAGGAAGCCGTCCTGCGCCTGGGGTCGGGTGAGCTGGCCGAGCTGCTGCCAGGCTAGGCGCCGGTTGCGGCCGATCACGTCGAAGACGCCCAGCGGCGGTACGGTGGCGGCGTCGAGGGGGCCGTGGGAGACTTGCTGCGTGAAGGCGATCAGTTTGAGGTTGTCCTCGTAGCTGAGGTGGACGGCTTTGCCGGACTTGTCTGCGCAATGGCCACACCACCCGCCGGTGTGGAAATGGAACGGATAGTAATGTCGGTGAGTTGTGTGATTGTTATCAATCAGCTGATGAATTTATAGGTCTGACGCATCATTAGAGAAGCTGCTGATAAGAATGTATGTATACATGCTTCACAATTGCATTTGAAGGTGTTAAAACTACTTGTTGTTGGCACTTTATCCCAAATCCCAATAACTTATTCCACATTTTAAATAACATGTCACGAATTAGCGGCAAATAACTGTGTCAATTACTCATAGATATCAATAGCAACATGTGATAGCTTGAAAGATGCACAAGAGATCAATCTATTTAACAAATTGAAAATAACGTGAATATCGTTTTTATGTCATAAGGCTTCTTGTACGCGCAATCGTCAGTTGATTTTGTGGTGATGAATAAATTATCAACTGGACGAGACTGGTCGCGAACGCGAGTCCGTCCAACTGGCGTGATTCTCACGTCGCGCGTCGCACCCTTGACACAATTCCGAAAATCGAACAGCGCGCGTGCGGTTTGGGTACGTTGGGGAGGGGGAGTGTTTGTGTATACGAAATCAATATGGTAGGATGGGTTCAGCTACTTTTTTTTTTTTTTTTCTTAGCACTCACCTTTGAAAAAACCCAATCCCAGCCGGTAAAGTTCGGTCAGCGGCAGTCCCCACTTCTCGTCGTCGATTTGTGGTGTGGCGGCCGGGGCGGCCGGCGTCGTTGTCGGCGTGGCGGCAACAGGAACGGCCGCTGCTGCTGTTGCTGTTGTTGTGACTGACGCATTTGCTTTATTTGTATCCAGTGCAAGCGCGTCCAAGCGCTGCTCGAGTGATGGCGACGACGACATGTTTGCGGCCGCTGTTTGAGCTGATGTGTATAAATGAGACTCGAATCCTTGCTGCGGACGCGTCGGGTCGGGCGGCTGTTCGACGGGGTGCAACGGGGGGCAGATCACTCGCGGATGCGTGAAGGATGCAAACGGTGCGAAGTCGCGACGACGATTAGGCGATTTTTGTGATTACTGATTGGAGACGTCGACGAAGATGAGACGCACGGCGACGAATAAATGGGGGTGGCAAAAATGCTGCTATTGATAAACACGTCTACGCGTCACTGGGGTTCGGGTGCACGTCCGATAGGTGGAGTCTTGGCTGTAGCTGTCATTTTGGGTTAGCGAGAGCGAGCGAGAGAAAGAGAAAAGAGAACAACGAACATAGGAGATGGAGGGGTATTGAATATAATATCGTTATCGTTATAATTTTTCAAAGTGCGAACAATCTCGCAAGCGATCGAGAACAAGAATATAAAGTTGTACATTTCTATTTCTCATGCATTATGAACTTTCAAAATCGAGAATTCCAACTCCCAACATATATTTTGGGGCTTCAATTGGTAGCTATGGAATTTTCAACTTTCGTTGTAGTGAAGTTTGAATTCATGATTTGTTGTGCCGGTCAACTATGAATGGGATGGAACAAATATTATTTGAATAGGAACCACATAGACCATGTTTTTCAATGCCAATATTATATTTGAAAAAGCTTCCAATTCCATTTAAATCACAAGAATCGTTAAGTCGACCAATTCACCAGCGCAGTAAACACACATTTTTTGCCGACTGCAAGCCCTAAGCCGGTGTTATTTCTTCTGTGCGCCGCCAGCCGCCACTCGCGATTTCGCACGCGTTTTCAGTTTCAGTTGCAACTGAGCAGAGAACCGAAGCGGTCGCTCACGCAGACATTTCAATCGTTACTTTTCGGCCGGTGGTTGAGTGGTTGGTGTGTGTTCTGTTCGTATATATATACACACACAGGTGTACACAAACGTTTCTAATACCAGTTCGCAGTTCGGTATCGCATCTCAAATCCGCCGTGTGTGCAAGCAAATGTGTGTGTGCATCCGTCGTTTGTGTTTTATTTGCCGCGCACGATAACATTTATTCATTCCGTTAACGATATGATGGTGCGCGTGCACGTCGTCAGGTGATCGAGCGCGATCACCGGTGGTATCATAGTCATAGTGTCGCACACGGGCACAGCTGGAATTGCAGCGACAATTCGACGAGAGCTCGCAGCTCGCATCATGTTTATAATGCAAATTGCTAACGCAAATGGCGATCATCGTCGTTGTCGTCGTCGGGTGAAATGCACCAATTAAACGTGTTTGCTTGCACTCTAGAGAGCACGGCGGAATGCGTATGGTTCATGCATTATTCCTGCATTTGATGAATGGCAACCGGTTGATCTCGCACACACACACACAAACACCGGAGAGCGTAAACGGCGCAACGACCGCACGCAAATATAAATAAATATGTGTCAGACACATATCGGCAGCGGCGGTATTTTCGGTGCGCGCACAGTGGTTGCATCTCGCACATGGCGTGCATATTGCATATACGACGTGCATTCTCTCGCGTGTGCATCGTGTGAGTGTGTGAAAGTGGTCGAATGTTAGCGACGTCGTCGCTGAACCTCCTCCTCCTCGTCGTTTGTGTGTCGGTTTTTGAATGAGATTGAGTGTCTATTGTCTGTCGCTGGTTATATGTATAATAGTATGTTTGTTTAGTGATGCCGTCTAATATAGTCTAGATAGTGTTTTATCGGACCGTCCGAAAACGTCGAGCAGCACGTCGAGATGTTCAACATTCACAATTCAACCCGACAATATTGCGGCTAATTCAATGCGAGACGCATACAGCTCTTACACGCAAATTGCTCGTTAGAGAGACGTCGTCTTCGTCGTGGGACGTGTATATGTTATATACTAAGACGTCACTGACTCAGCTCAAGTATTATATACACGCATACGTAGCAAGTGATCTCACCGGCTTCGACGTTGTCGGCCCAGCGACATGAAACAACATCACGCGCCATACGATATCAGAAAGTGCAATGCGAAATCCGACGACACAAAACGACGACAGCTCAGATGAACGTCGCGTTTTCACTGCACAAAAACACTGAAAGTGTACACAAACATCCTCTCAACGCATCGATGCACTCTGTTTGCCTACCGCTTGCGCGAACGGCCCGTCATCATCAGGCACGCGTCCAAAAACACATACGCACTCCGCGAATCATTCTAAAATTGGAGCAAAACTGCGTTGCAGCGTGCGAAAATGCGTCGATTTTCCAAGAGTGCATTTTCCGCGCCGCTGCCAAGAGGAGCGCGGCGGCGACTCTCGCGTTTATTCATCGGTGATTTACGCTGGCGTGCTGCGTGTGGTTAATGACTTCGTGAAATGAGCGCAAGGCAAAAGGGTATCGATTCTAATATGGCAGCAGCAGCAGCAAGTGTAAACATGCAGAGCGAAGTTAGTTTTCTGAATAACACAGAATGAATTATGCGGTAACATGGTGTTTGGTTGGAGCAAGCATTCGTTATAGTACACAAGATATCATTTTTCCAGCAAGATTCAAATACCGACAAGTCGGTCGGCCTTTTGACGGTCATTTGAAAAATACCAACCGTTTGTTTACGGTCTAGCATTGTGTCGGAGCACTCGGCCAGACCACGCACAGTCTCAGTCAGTTGGTTGAGAGGCGGTTGAACGCCTATTCGGGTGAAGGTTGTCATTGGTGTGTGGTATGTAAAGCGTACGCGCGAGCACGCACCTCTAACATCTAATTTACACCATGCGCATATGCGCGAGTTGATGTCGAGGCGCAAATGATGTAGGTGTGTTGAATAAAATCGTGCATAGGTGACTGAACAAAAATAAAATGCAAATTGCTACAAAGATCAAAATGCACAGAACCGTTGCAAAGTTGGTTTTCGACACAGCCCTGCTGTGCGATTTGTTGACTCTCCACACAACAAATGAAACTATTTTCCCAACAGGACGCAAAATCACTGCACATGCGCAGCATAGCTCTCTATGCTCGGTCTCTTTTCCTCCTACGCGCGCGCTGTGTGCGTGTTTGTTGTCCGTTTGTCGTGGCGCATGTCGGTGGGGTGATTTTGGGGTGGGTCATGTTTCATGAATATTGAACAGGCCCTTTGGCCGCTGCACTGGATGTGCTAGCGCCGCATTGCTCAGCTGGTTTTCTGCCGACGTTGTCGTTTCGTAGTCGTGTTTGTCCGTCACAAGTACACACCAGCGCTGCAGTGTATACCATCGAGAATTGCCCCATCGAACAGAGAACACCAGTGTTTCATCGCAGAGTGTCCGCGTCCGTCGGTTTGTTTTGACTATCGCGTAGCTGCAAGTGAACTGCTGTATAGTGTTGCTATGCGTACGTCGTATTAAATAATCATGTGAAATCCAATAATCGCATCTGATTGTGATTGAGTGTGCTAGATGTTCGAATGCCCGCGATGACTGTGTCCCATGTTCTGAACACTGTTAGTGTATGTGTGTGTGTGTGTGTGTGTGTGAAAATCTATAAATAGCTTGCGGTGCGCGGCTGACTGACAAATCCTTTATGTCGAAAGGTTGCAGTGTGTGCGTTGCGGTGTATCACCACTTTGCGCTAGTCAAACGAGTGGTCACGAACCACCACACAGAACACAAACATATAGTAGCAGTGCAGCATACACGCGACGCGTCGCGACACACAAGTGCAAGTGCAGCGGAATATATTGATTTTTTTCGGGGTATCCCGTCGTTTTGTGTGCACGACTGAGCGTTGAAATACGAAATGAATTTACTATACCGACTATACCGCGCGCCTACAAAATCACATATTGTCCAACACCGAAAAACACACCAGCGCAACGTTGTGCAAGTCTGTCGGCGGAGACTGCGCTGCTGCAGCGTACAATCAAAAACAATCAATGCATGCGCGCGCTCGCGGAACTCGTCAACGCTCCGCCCGCCACAGGCGATTCAATTACGCGATTCACCCGCGCCGTTTTCATCTCGTTGGTTGCATTCGCGAGCGCGCTCTAATCAGCGTGTGCTATTTTGCATGCACACACATAACATAATACCTTGTCGCCGTGCTGCACGGCAACGGAGCTTCGAAACTCATCAGCATCGTGCGCAGCGCACAGCGCATTGTGGAAATTACCAATTCAACCTACATTAAACTGCTTTTGCGCGAACAGCGGTGGTGTTGTCGCGTCGCGCCAACATTATTATACCGTCGTTGGCTGTGTGTTTGTTGGGTGCGTGTGTCGTGTGGGCGGATGGTGGGTGGGTGTGTTTGTGTAATGCGTTTTGGTAGTGTGACGACTTGAATACTGAATACGCAATGTTGAGCATAATGATTGAAGCCCAGCTGTTTTTGTTTCGGTAATGGAAAATATAATTTCTTATTGAAGCTGGTGAACACAATTTAAAGTTTAGCGAATTTATTTATGAGGTCAGCTGCTCAATATTCAATCAATATAGAGCAGTTTCGAACATAAACTCGAGGGTTTCGCCTCAACATTCAGGACGTTGTTATGTTATAATTCATAATCACGCTACATTGTCGTATGTGTCTTATTTCGAGTGAGCTGCGAAGTTGACGACGATGACGCCAGTTTTATCGCCAGCCCAACTCGCACACGCACGAACTTTGGCTTAGATTGCGCATATACTCAAGCACATACACACACACCACACGCCATACACACCGACGTCGTCGGCGCACATTCGCGTACAAATAAATAAAGCTCAATTGTGAACGGCAACAATCGCGCGCGCGCGCGCACACGCCTTCGCATGTGCTGAACTGTGTGTGGTTGCAAACGGCTGCTGCTGCTGCTGCTGCCTGTTTGGTCGCGTACTCGCGCGACATCGCCTGAGCGGGGGCAAAGTGCAAGCGCGCACACCGACACACACACACACTCACACTCACACAAACCCTAACACAGGCATTCTCAAATGCCTGTGTCTGTATTCCACGACATGTGTAGTGTAGATGATGTGAAAATGTGTATCACTTATCGCGCTCCGACCGCCATTCATTCCGCGCGACGTTCGTTCGCGTTCGCTTGTGCGTGGGGATGTTTGAAATTGTGTGTGACTCGTGCACGCGAAATCTTCTTCTAATCCTATAGCTATAAAGTTATCAGGGCCTATATGCCGCACGTAAATATATAAATGATTACGTGTGGTGTTCATGTCGTAGCGTTGTCGACGTTGCTCTGATAAAATGTGGACGATGACGTTGGCTCAAACATTCGCGATACCATCGCATGTCGTCCCCGCCATGGCCGACAAACTGAGTGTGATCAATCAACCGTGCTGCTGCCATTACCGCATTACGCGAAGCTGGTCAATTGGACAAGTGCAGTGCGACGACGACGACGCGGGTTGAGCTCATTCGCATCGTTATGACCGGAGCGGAGTACCCGCACACGTATGAAGTGACAGTGCCGTCATGGGCCCTGGTTTCTTATATAAATTGAGCCCTTAAAATATCTATAAATCTTCGTAGTATTGTGAGAAAAAAATACTGGCAGTTAGAAGTTTTTTGCTAATTGTGCCCCGATAACAAATAACAAAATACTTGTCTTCCAAGACGCGGTTCAGATACTTTATGAATTAAATTCCAAATAAACTCGAATTACTCGCTGCTCTTCATGAGATACAAATTATTATGATCTACTGGCAGTTTCGAAAGTTCGCTAATTTCAAAAATATACGCTTGCTGTAGAAAAATACAGACAGATTCATCATAAGAACAAGAATGAGTGTCACAGGCCCCCTCGTTCTTCGTTACCATGTTCGAAAAAACATCATGAATTTTAGGCACTCGTAGTTTACCGCACATTTGCGGATTTTATCAAGCTAATATTGCGTTTTTTTCAACATAAAATTGCCCTAGGCTCTGCGGTGCTCCTGGCTAATGCCCAGTTTTGCCATGCCCATAAGCCGACCCTGTGAAGTGATGAATAGTTTGTCATGCGAACACAACACTTGCCGCAGACTGATGTTACACATGGGCATGTGTGTGAATGTGTGACAGACTGAATGAGTTTCGCATATGCTGATTGCACTGTGGTCGGCCAGGCGAGACTGTGTCGCAGACTGCTGTGCACTGTGCATGTTTGTGTTTGTGTCTGTGTATATATTTGCGTGCTGCGCCGGCCGGTGACGATTGTGTCGACTCGTATATTAGTTTTGTGCCCCATACTTCATACACTCGCCGCACACACTCGACGATTCACCAGTGGAATAATACGAATATAAACACACTCACGCTACTTTATCGGTGACGCAATTGGCTCTCGGGTCGAAGTCGAAGTCGTCGCGTGAATGTGTGTGTGATCGTATTCGTGATGTTACCGAAACTGCTCTAGATTAGCGGCTCACAGAACCTAGTACAACGCACGCATATTCATCATCCCCGCATATTCCCCCATTGATAACCCCGGCCGGTGCTGCGGAACCGACGAAAAATGAGAGTATCGACCATAAACTGCTACGCTCGCCGACGCGCACGCCGCAACCATAAATGTGATAATTTTTATGACTGCTCGCTGCTTGCTCGCCGAGCTTCGATCGTCGGAACGGTATGCCATCATCGGCGGTCGCCAATCGAGCGTGTCTGATGTGCGAGTCTGAGTGTGTGCGCATTTGACCGTGGCCTTTCGCGCCACAACCACACGCGCTGATGATGGTGTTATTGACTTCACGCGAGCGTAAACAGGTGATTCACGACGCGACGCGTATGAGTCGTATGTTCGCGAGTTTGCGCGACGTTCGACGGGACGACTTTGTGCCGCAAATGCGAGATTTGCATATTTGCACACAAAACAAATCGAACATTATGAGTAACGTTCTGTATATAATTAATAGGAACAAGCCAATGCGCTCGTGAAAACGCGCAAAAGGAGTTTCGGAGATTTTCCGTAGGTTTTCAAACGACTATCCGGCTGGTTCGCTGTGTGTGATGTCGCGTGGCGGCTGCGTTTGTGCGTGGAAAGCGTGAAAATTAGTGGTCGTGCGAGCGTGTGTTGTATATAATACAATATATAAATTGTCTGTCTCTCGCGCGCTCAATTCGGTGTTTGTATTCGTATATAACAGCGCTATCATTTGCCCAACACAGTTGATAAAACACATCGCGCTCGCTTGCGCTCATGATAACAGCGCGACACATCATTCCGCGTGTGTATATACCGCTCATTATATAAGCACACATACGAACAGAATAAACGTGTCGCTTTAATTTAAGCATACGAGTGGCGAGTGAGTGTGTGTATGCTTGTTAAATTGGATAGAGTGTGTATACATTTTTCGTGTGTGCGCTCTCTGCATGTGCGCGCAGTGTGTGAGTGTGAACGTTGAAGTTGACGGCGTGCGGTGTTCCGCTCCTCATCCGCTCAGTGTGTAATGCCGTTGCGCACGGTTCGACGTGCGAGACTACGACGACGACAATATCAACGACAACTTGGTGTGCGGTGTGTTTTTTGTCTCAGCTGATAAACGCGGTCACGAATTTATCGTTGGTTATTTATATTTATGGAAAAAATAGCTTTTGTGTAACTGACCATTTGGACCATTCGTTTTTTGGATGTTCATAGTGCAAGTGTACAAGTGTATTTAAACCGAAACGAGAGGTATAGACAGACAAACAGACACAGACAAGAACGAGCGCGACATCAACACACACACACACTCGAGTTATAAATGTGTCGTCGGCACAGCAGTTAGTGTTCGCCCCCCGTTTCGTCGTGTTTGCCGTTCGCCCGCTTCGCCCGCAACCCACAGACACACAGCAATCATGTCGATCATGTCGGAAGAAATGAAAAAGTAAGTACATATGTTATATTTCGGCTTTACAAAGTCAATGGCTCAGGCCTGCGAAACGGTCAGAGACTCCTGCAGTCGGGCGCAAATATTTTTCGAAGATTTCACGAAAATATATTGACTGTGTTGCTCGTGTCCGATCGCGCGCATCACCGTATGTTTGAATGACATGTCGTTGGCAAAACAACTGTGTAATCGTGAATCGTCTTGCAACGCGGGTTTATCGACAGCTACAGCTGAGATTGCTCACCTCAGCTGACTCAAAAACACAATTCAATATTGTCATCACCGCTGTTCACTCATACACGAGCGCATGTAAACGTATGATGCGATTACGTCGCGACATTGTCGACGCTGCTCGTTCGATCCCAAATCAGCCCGAATCTGAGAGGGCGAACGACTTGGTGTACAAATATGTTGTCGTTGGCACTTATCAACGGTGATTGAGCACAGCTGTTGTGGTCGTGTTTTTCCCGTTCCGCTCAAACGAACACCAATAATAATATTTTAATCGAATTTTGTATAAGGTTGTTGGCATTGTGACGACTTTCGTTCTTGCACGCTCCAAATTAATTGAAATACGTGGGTGGGTCAGCTGATGGGTTGCTGGACACGTGTTTGAATTGTTCTGATGAACAGATTTAAAAATAGTAATGAAAATTAATTACGAAATCGATTTACAATGCGTTAACGACTTTCAAAACAGCTGCGCTCGTTGGGAAATGATTCACGGGAAAAGGATAATGAACGCGTGTCGCATATCAGGTGTTTTTACTGTACATCTGATGAAAATGTTCAACGGTGTCACAGCCGATTGGAGAATACTACAGATTACATATGAACATGCACATTGCACATGGCTGCTTTAAAAAAGATTGTACAATTGCAATATGAATGTCATGAAACTGGATATTAATTAAAACCAAATATGTAGGTATCTGTTGAACCAACCATTAAAATATACATCAAAATCTCATCTCCAAAATATCCTATTTCCTAATAAATGAACATAGTAAAAATAATGTGGTATATACCTCTCGAAAAACACTCACTCATTCTCGTTTATAAATAATCCTCGATAGCTCAGTTCGTGTGTCGTAGACATACGACAGTCAAAAGCTGCTTTGTGCCAATGCGACATCATTGTCACTCGAATCATACTCATCGCCCTCCATTTATTTCGCCGTCTTTTGTGTGCGTGCAGCAACCTCATCATGTACCCGAGAGCGCTGCTGCGCACCTCGATCGTCATCATCAACAACATCTACTGCCTGCCCACCTACTTCATCTGGATGACGCTGCTGCTGCCCGTCAAACGCTACCAGCCCGACCTCTACTATCGCATCGAGGGTCTGTTCTTCCACTGGCTGCTGTCGCTGGTCGCCATGTGGTCGTCCACCGCCGGCTACGGCGTCATCGAGTGCGGCGACGATTTGGCGCCGTGTCGCGGCCGCAACAGGCGCACGTTGATCATCGCCAATCACCAGAGCACCGCCGATGTGCCGCTGATGATGTCGTGCTTCAATGCGAAACCGGATATTCTGCCGAATATTATGTGGATCATGGAGCGGCTGTTCAAGTACACGAACTTTGGGGTGGTGAGCTTGATACATCAGGATTTCTTCATTAGTTCGGTGAGTGGTGAGATTGATGTTCTCTTAGGAATTGAAGGTATTGATCTGCACTACATTTTATAGAGAGACATTCCAAGATATTGCCACCAGGTGGCGCAGGGCAGCCCATTCGATATTTTCATTAGATACGTTTTAACAGAGGCCCGAATAGATTTTTTGATACGAACGTTCCATTTATCGATAAATTTCGCAATCCTACAAACAATACATATTTTATCGAATTTTGTCCGACTAATTTCATGCTGATGAATCGCGTTTCTAAAATTCAGTCATTTTGAGAACGTGAATATGAATCTTCGAAGCTTCGAATCAATGACTTCTGGATGTCCAAACCAAGAAAAACAAAGACAATTTAGTTTAAAAACTATTCACTGAACATTTGTATCTGAGGTTTACTGATAGCTCGAGTCCAATAGGATCGACAAAAACAGAGAAAAAGTGTAGTTATAGTTTCTATTGTATTGGCTAACACAAAAATAATTCCAAAACGATATTGGAATAAAGTAAATCGGGAAGTGTGTTCTACGTGATAAACTCACAAACCATTGTTAAATATGGGTTTTCACTAGATTTTCGGCATAATCAAAAAGTTAGTCGTAAAGTGACCACCCTGTAGTACCTAGATCATTTATCGTTCTTCAAGTTAGTAGAACACCGTATTTTCATAGGATTAAATCATTAGAAGTTCCTACATCCTACTATATTGTTTGTCGATTTTATAGTTTAGCGAGTCTCCGATTGAATGGTCATCTAATCTACCTCCTTTGGCTGGAGTTCAATAGGTCTATTGAGATGTTGCGATAAAATTGTTTTGAATAGTTGTTTTTTAAATTATCACTTCTATGAAATGTTCTCATGTTTAATATTTCTGCATGTCAATTTGAATTATTATTTGACCATTATTTTGTTGGGAAATAAATCGTAATAGCCAAAAGGTTCACCGTGTTCCAATTTCGTTTCATTAGACCTACTAAGAACACACAAGGAAACTATTCTGATAACTAATCTGATGAAACGAATTTATGTTGATTTTCTCAAATTTAAATTAATATTATTCCGTACTTCTAATAGAGAGTATACTTTGAATAAACAAATTCCGAATAGTTTGATAACTTGAACATTATATTCATTTTTTCTCCCACAGGGCCGCACCAATCGCGACACCTCCGTGCAGCAGCTCAAAGACCACATCAACACCTCCTTCATTCCGCGCATGCGCAACTGGATGGTCCTGTTCCCCGAGGGCGGCTTCCTGCACAAGCGGCGCGAGGTCAGCCGACGCTTTGCGGCCAAGAACAATCTGCCCGACCTGCAGAACGTCTCGCTGCCGCGTGTCGGCGCGCTCAAGGCGGTCCTGTCACAGATGCCGCCACACACGGCGTCGCCCAGCAACAATAACTCGCCCGACGAGCCTCAGCAGCAGCCGGATGGCTTTGTGGAGAGTGTGAAAACCGCACACGTGTCGAATGGCGGAGATGTGGGCGCGGAGAAGGCGCAACAGCCGCAGCAGCAGCGGCCACAGAATGGCAATGGCTGCAGTGCAGCTGACCGGGACGGAGTGCCGTCGACGAAGAACGTGACGAATCTGGACTTTATTCTGGACATCACAATTGCCTATCCGCAGGGCAAACCGCTGGACCTGCCCAACATTGTGACCGGCATGCGCGATGCGTTCGATACGCATTTCTTGTACCGATTGTATCCCACTGCTCAGGTATGGTGTCAAGCGAATTAATATTTTTCAAATTATCTATTGTGCAAAACTAGTGATATTTCAATTATTTTCTTCTTCGATTTATTTATCTATTTTTTCTCATATTTTAAGACCATCTATTTGGTTACTTGGATAGAAAATATGTAAAGCGCAATGCGCCAACATGAAATTAACTACTACATATTCTGATAAGTATCGGGAGAAATAGGAAAGGAAAACATTTTTGATGAAATGTTTTTTTTTTTTTTGAATTTTGAAATTATTTGGTGGACTTATTGATGTTTTCGTCAGGAATTGCAAAATTTAGGCGTCAACTGCGCGCATCGTCCTTGGTTCCTGAATGGAAGGTACAGAATAGTTTACTGAATTGCCTAATTTGATTTCGGCTAGGGCAGACCCCAGATAACAATTTATCAAGACATGTTTTGGTTCCAGCAATGAAGGCAAAATCTTCCAAACTAATGACAGTACGAGTATACAATTTTGATTGGCTGGCTGAAAGATGAGTATGATCGACAATAAATTAAGTCTTCATCAAAAATGTTGTTCCTTCCCTATTTCTATCGATACATATCAGAACATGTAGTATTGTACGATTAGATTAAACAACATATGAAATACCATGACCAGTTTTCTCTCGTGAAAATATATGGCAGACCGAAAAAGTTATAGTCATTTGAATAAGTTATTTAAATAATGAATTTATTCATTATTCATGTGTATGACACGCAAATATGGAATACTTATACTATTATTGTCCCATATAACATATAACTCGTCAGTTCATGTTCAATGCCGGTCGTTCATACGGGACTGGTCTCATTGCCATTCCAAGAAATATGCCAAAAAAAAGCCTTTGGAAAGACTCAGCATTATAGAGGTTAAATTGCCGTAACAATCCATTGACATTCACAACCGCCAACCAGTTTGATGCATATGAACAAATCTTTCAGCAAAAAAACTTACCGTTTTTTACCTCTATCCAGATCCCCAAAGACGAGGCTGGCCTCACGCAGTGGCTCTACGATCGCTGGGCCGAAAAGGAGCTGCTGCTCGCCGAATTCTATCGCACCGGCTCGTTCGGTCGCCTGCACGGCGGCGCCGAGCTGAGCGAGCAGCGCGTCCAGCAGGACATGCTGCGCTTCCTCATCATCAACCTGTTCTTCATCACGTCCTCGTACGTGCACCTGCAGATGCTGTACGCGATGGTCGGCTACGCGAACAACCTGTGTCTGTACACGATGCTGTAGGCGACCAGCTGGCGACCAGCATCGCCACCAGACGGGGCAATCGATTTATAGTATGAATATTAGGAGGGTGGGAGCAGTTGGTGCAGTGCTTTGCGGAAAAGACAGAGAGAGAGCGGAGAAAACCATATATTATCATACAAATATACCTTCTAAGTTGTACATTCATGCAGAGAGGAACGTTTAGAGTTTAATATCGTGAGCAGATTATTACAGAACTATGGACACGCGAACGCACACACACACACATCACATCACAATGGATATACAATACCCCCCACACATGTTTTTGTGTATATCTCATGTTTAGCTAATCGAGTTAACGTTTCCACAAATACAATTAATTTTTTGTCAAAAGGAAATGCATTACAAATAATGACAAATAGGTTTAATACCTGACCATGTCAATTTAAGCGTTTCCACATTTGAAACTAATGAGTCCTTTCTATGTAATACCAAACACGGAATAGTGAGAACGTTTAATCGAAAAATGACTTCATTAATTGAAATGGCGAAGCCTTGAAACTATTAAAAAAACACTACGCAAGCCCATATATTCTTTATCCTTACCGACCATACACACATGTCCATCACAAACATCACACAGGAACATATTTAGACTAGAAATAATTACACACTCACACACACACACACTCGCACACGCACGCACAAAGTTCGTGTCAGATTTGTTAGCGTTGATCGATTCCGATTTCGTCGTTCATTGTGTGTGTGGGGTTGTGTTTGGTATTTTGGTATATGCATAATTTATTTTATCATAACCCCGATTTCAGTGGCCGATTTATCGATTTTCATTTATATTAGACAAAAATAGATTTTATGAGATATATAGTATTAATAAGCAGCACAATAATGAGGAATGCTACACATACACCAATCACAAAAACCGCACACGGCACAATACATATTCACAAACGCACACCAAAAGCCACCCTCGCGAAACCCCGCCTCTTACGCGCCCGACCCGAGCGAGTCTATAGTTTACACTATTTGGTTTGCGCAAGACCGACGAGCAAAAATTAGGAGGAGAAGAGTGTTTATGATTGAGAGATTTTCAGTCAGTTGATGCGTTGCGAATGAGTGTGGAGTGCCTAGGCAAATCAGCCCGATAAAACTTTTGTATGAAATATAAACAGAAACATGCGAGAAGCCACATACGATTCCAGCAATCTAGTCGACAATATTATCAGCACTATCAGTAGTAGTGAGAGTGGAACAGCCAAGTCTGGTGAAATGGAAGTTTTATAATAGATAATTTTTATTACATTCATAACTGGAATACACACACACACACACACACAGAACACATACATACACACGCAATCATCCGCATATCCAAAGCCATATAATAAGTGATTGAAACAAATATACCGATTCCTGATTGTTCATCTGATCTATTCTATTCGATATATTCTACATACACACAGTTAAATTGGAATTCTTTTATCCGCTAACAATACACGAATCAGATTCAAAATATATACTAACCATCTCTCTAGCACAAGAAAACCCAACAGAAAAACACAGATACCAATTATCGCAGCGTTTACCTATTTTTACAGAGTTGCAAAATAACTACATTATTAATTAGACAGAGAAATACATACACTATGCTCAGATAAAAACAGATCACTATGCAAACAGACGTATTCAACACAATTATTGGATGTAACAGAAATATAATTAGGTCATATACAGCATTATTTGGATAAAATGAACCCGTTTTGACAACCAAAATATGCATTCGATCCCTTGAATCCTTTATTATAAATATCCATCAAACAAAAGGTGAATTGGTAATAGTTCTCAAGCAAATCTTCAAAATGTGACGGAGTGTAACGGACGTCTTCAAAAACTGCGCTGTTGTATGGCTTAGGTGCACGCCTTATCACATGTGCAACCCTGCTCGGTACGGTAAGAGTTGGTAACGAATAACGATGAAGGTAAATATATATTTCATCTTATGTAGAATATGCAATTCAACTGAGAAATTTAGTCAAGTTAAATTTCTTGTCGGAAGTGCAGTATATGAAAACACCGTACTTTTCTTTATGTCGACGCACGACAGTTAGACACGATTCACAAACCTGATAGGATGGAACCAATTCAGTTAAAATTTTTGTTCAGGCTTCATTAATTTTAGGTTTGTATAATCCATGATTTTCATAGCTCCGATTTTAAATTCTCTACATGAATAAATATGCGCACCTATAACACCCCTGTTTGCGGCTCACGGAGAATCGCCGTTCATCGGTTCGTCGTTTATCAAATCAGTCGTTCTCTTCAGTTTCAATCGTATGCACGCACACAGTGTTTATGTTTTGCCCAGCAAGTGTGAATATTATTTAGTAAACAAATATTATCAAGGTGTCTTTATCGCAAAGCAACGAATTTTTAGAAAATGTCACGAGCCGAGGACAAACGCGTCCTTTGCGTCGGCATGTGCGTGGCCGACATCATTCACGTGTGCGAGGACTTTCCGGTCGAAGATTCGGATAAGCGGTATGTGGCGGAATCGAACGAACGTTGATATAGAATGATCAACTTTGCTGAGCCCTACAGATTAGAGCCGTTGATAAGAGTTTAAAATGAATTGTTTTTTCCTGATCTCCGAACATTGCGGTACAAATCGTGTATAATTTCGTTGTTTATTAGTCTATAATCGTAAACGTCCTTTGATTTGAAATAACATTTTTAATATGAGTTTCAGTTAGTTCAGTCACTCGATTTTCGGCAGCAAAAAGAGTTTCTTTCTTGATTATTACGATGAAAAAAACAGTGGATAATGGCGACATTAAAACATTATTCATTGGAATGATTAGACATTGACTTTCAACGTACAAATACTCTTTAGACGATAACAAGTTAGTAGCAATTACAATTGCGCTGTTTGTGCCTAAAACGAGCATTTGCGGGATATGAAAAAATGAGATTCGGCTTAGAAGCATCAGAGAAAATCGGAAAATGGGTTGATGGATGGTTTCCATCGCTGCATGCGTAGAATTTTCGGGTCGGATCCGTAAATTCACAGAATGATATGGTATTACTTGTGTAGCTAACGATGGACATGGACACCAATTCGAACTTGATATCTTCGAAAGATTCCTTGTATTTGACATTTGAATATTACGAACCAGATTCCTGTTTTAAACCTACGCTATTGGTAACTCCACATTTGTATTATTCAGCGCTCACGAGTAAAAACCCGCAAACAATAAAGTATTCTCAAGCTATATTTAGAGAATTCATAATGGGATAAATGCTGAACCTGGTTCATCAATTCGATAACGTTCAAACACCCCTCATTTAACATCTGAACACACACCCAATAAAAAACGATGCAGCTGCAAACACGGTCGCTGGCAGCGCGGCGGCAACGCCTCCAACAACTGTACCGTACTCCGGCGTCTCGGCCGCCCCGCCGACTTCCTCGGCCCCCTCAGCCGCTCGCCGCTGTTCACCTTCCTGCTGGTCGACATGCAGCACCGCGGCATCGCCTACGATGCGTGTCCGATGCACGAGTGCGACGCACCGCTCTCCTCGGTGATCCTGAACGAGCGCACCGGCTCACGAACGATCATCCACTCGAATCCGGGCGTTCCGCCACTGCGATCCGACGATTTCGAGCGAGTCGATTTGCGTCGCTACGCTTGGGTGCACTTTGAGGGCCGTCAGCCCGAGGATACGTTGCGCATGATGCAGCGCATCCGGGCGTATAACGAGCAGCGGGCGGGAAATGGAAGCGGCGCTGAGCGAATTGTCGTTTCGCTGGATATTGAGAAGACCGCGCTGGACTTTGGCGCACTGTTGCCGTTCGTTGATGTGGCGTTTGTTGGTGAGGACAAGTATTTTTATGAATACTAACTATTTGAAATCGATCGACGGAACAAGTATAAGTTTATTGAACTTATTTTTGACGTCAGAGATAGAACCAACACCTGCTTATGTTTTTACTGCTTACAAAATTACACTATCCTGTATCCAGCTACAAACTAAACTTTTCTAGTGTAGATTGGTATTTGGTATCTTAACGAAATCGAAAAAATTAAACTTTTGGTTGAATTCACGATTTGAAATTTTTATCAATAGTTGTCGGATTCAATCACATATATCTCAGTTAATAATATCAACGTATAACAAATATTAATGCCACAATCGATTCAAATACGATGAAAACGTGTTGAAATTTCACGAAAATTAAGACAATTTCATGACAAAACCTATTTTGACGTTTGACGTTTAGATACAACATAAAGGATACAAAAATGTTATAGATTGTAAAAATATACAACTGGATATATATATGGCATTTGCCTCTCCGAAAATTAATTAAAGACAAAAGTAGATACTAAATACGTACTGTCTGAATAATTGTAGATACAAAATTGAGTGTGATCAAATTTCCAACATTTTTTGTGGACATACTTGAGCTATCAGAATGATGATAAAGTCACACTCGAATAAAATATGATTGAAAAAATGATAACATTTCATGACAATTTAGAAACAAAGCTACACTTTAAATTATAAAAAATAGATAACGGACTGGATCCAACATGTTCGACATATGAATTGAACAATAGGGAACAATAAAAGTACAGGTTTATGAAAATATATCGCAGGATAACAATGATATCGTAGTTTTAATAAAGGGAATAACGGCATATTAGCATATCTTGTATGGAGCGGTGCTCACGCGGCACCATACAAAAAATGAAGATTTTCTCGTATCTTCAATAGAATGACTATAACTTGGTTCTGCAGCCACATATTTCCAAGAATCTACAGTTTTCTTGTTCGTTATTCTTTAATTCATTGGTCGATCATGAATTTTTAAGGGATCCGTCCGTTTTTTTAAACATTTTTATAATTAAGTATGTAGATTATTTTCTAAATTTGCATAACATTTTATCATTATGAAAATCACATTATATGCGTTTGTGACTTTATCATCATTCTGATTGCCCAAATGTCTCAGTCAGTAAGAAACGTTGGAAATTTAATCACGGTTGATTCTGTATCTAACTTTATGCAGGCAGTATTTATTTAGTATTTACTTTTGTCTTTTACTTATTTTCGAAAATGCAAATACCGCTTAAAATGACTATAACTTTTATATCCAGCCATAGATTTTTACGAAATATAACTTTTCTCCTTGATGTTGTATCTGAATGTTCAGATTGAGAAACCGGAGGATACAGTCCGTTTTCATTCAGAACTTGTCATAAAATTGTCTTAATTTTCAAACACTTTTATCACGTTTTTATCACATGTTATGCATTTGTGACTTTATAAGAGTTCCGTAATATCCTAAAATGTCAGCCAAAAGTTAATTTTTTTGTGCATTTTTGTTCCATGGAATCTCATAATTATTGAACAAATTTGGGTTGAAGTTACTTATAACGGGCCCAGAGATTTTAAAATGTCCTTATATTTTTATGAAAGGTAATTGCATTTGATACACTAGAATACAATATTTATTGTTGGGTTTCGAAAGATACGGGCTCTAAAAATCCCCAAAGTTTCAGGTTTTCCATATATGAGTACCATATGAAAGTGCTCTAATAGAAATGTTGTATAAATTGAGAGGAACACAAATATCATCTTCTTGCATAAAAAAGGCGATAAATTTGTTGCATATTATATTCAAAACATGATGTACATAAAATAGAAAGGACAAAATCAAGTTTCAAATGCTTTTTTTTTTATTATCGAAATCCGAGACACAAACGAATTCAAATGATTAAAAAACATGCCTATTCAAAAGTTGCTCATATTTGATATTATTTCCAGGCAAGGATTACGCGCGCGAACGCTGGCAATGCGACTCGAAGCTGGAGGCGGTGCACCGATTGCGAGCGGAGGCGGCCACGTCAGCGGCACCCAATGTTGCGGCCATTTGTCCGTGGGGCGACAGCGGGGCGGCGCTGATCGATCCGCTCGGTGCTGAGTTCCAGTGTGAGGCGTACGCAGCAGATGGTCGGCCAATTGTCGACAGTTTGGGCGCAGGCGACACGTTCCTGGCGGCCGTCGTGCATTACTTGTGCGGCCAGCCGGACGACTGGGCGGAGGCGCTGCGTTTCGGGTGTCAAATGGCTGGCGGAAAAATTCGGCACGTCGGCTACGATTGTGTAACGGATTTGCAGACGGAGTGGCTGCAAAGCAGAAGTGAGCAGTAAAACGCCTAGATGTAGACTATGCAGAAATGATGTGCGTGTTTCGGTTTGGACTCTGTGAGCGCGGTTTTTTAATTCTTCGATATAATTATGATAATAATGTTTTGAATATGTTGTTGTCGTGTTTGAACTGCGTAACAATTTGATATTTTATTCATACTGGAATGGGGATATGAGAGATGGTCTGCTATATAATGAGTTTGTGTAAATATTTGAATTTGAGAGGTAAAATGTTATCATTATTGCGCGTTCTGCTGTTGCTGATGTTGCGGGTTAGAACAATATGTTGGGAGTATTTGGTGATGATTTTATGTAAATTGTTGGACCCATCTGGTTGTGGAGCGTCGGTTCACTTGTACGATTTGTGCGGCGGACTGGCAATGTATTTTTCCGAAGGGCGGTATTTCCATTGCGCGCACAAAACGTCCGTTTGGTTCTTGTTGTAGCCGGCTCTGGACAGAAAATAGAAGTGCATATAAAAATACATAAGCTCAACCAACAATAAAAAAAAGTCAAACTCCTTCGAGCCGGATTTGAACCAGCGACCTATGGATATCCGCATCTCTCAACCTCTACAGTCCACCGCTCTACCAACTGAGCTATCGAAGGCTATGCTCAATGCGCGTCCAACGGCACTTTTGGTCCGGCAACATAAATCATGCAAATCATAAACGAAACGCAGCACAACTAATTTAAAACACAATCATATATTTGGCGTTCCATTTTCTTACAAAACAATCAGTCGTCGCTAATGCTCTACTTATGCACACTAACTAAAAATAACACAACAAACACAGCACTCAATCACTCCGGCCGCATCATCATCATCCATCAATTATGTCGCGCGTCTTGCTGTAGAACTGCGAGAATCCCTGCACCTGTCGCACCACAATGTCCTTGAACAGATTGCGCGCAATCAGACCGAACGAGGCGAGTCGCACGCGCTCCTCCTGCACCAGATTCTGATCGACCAGCGAGCGACCAAAGTCGCCCAGGAACTGGAACGGACCCTGCTGCTGGTGCCGATGATAGCCCCACGACGACGAATCGTGACCGGTATTGATGGCAGTGTACAGATCGGAGGGGAACAATTGCAAAGGGCAACTACGCGAGCATGCGAAAAAATCATAAGAAATCATAAGTGAAAAGCATAACGCGAAATGAAAGGCGGGGTAATTCAGAGCGTGAATTCGCTTGAACCGTGAACCTCACCTCTGATGATCGGAGCACGGTCGCCGCTCGCGGAAGCACGTCACCTGCACCACATTGAAGAAGGCGGCGCCGAGCGTGTTCGCCGTTTCTGTATGGCGGGGGGAAAAAATAGCCAAAAAGAATTGTCACTCTCCTTCGAGCCGGATTTGAACCAGCGACCTATGGATTTCCGCATTCAACCTCTACAGTCCACCGCTCTACCAACTGAGCTATCGAAGGTGTTGTGTGTTGGCCCACTCCGCCCACAGGTGGGGCCGCCCCCCCATCCGCCATCCGGCGCACACATGACATGACACATGTTCGATTTATATGCAAAACCGCCTTCGCATCGGCATTTGTACGAAACACGAAACAAGCGCGAGATGCACTCGTGTGCGCGCGTTTCTGATTGATGTGTCTCGATTTGAATGATACATATGCAATGGGGCACATGCGAGAAGGGCCATCATGAGCATATAATTGTGTTTTGTCGTTTCAGCGTTTCTGCTGCGATTGACATTGAAACACACACAGAGATGCGGAACAATGAAGGGCCACTCGCACGCGCACGCACACGAAATGATAAAGTACCTCCGGTATATGAATATGATATGTTCCATATCCATACATGCGTCAAATTGGTTGAAACCGAAAAGTGCGTGCACGTGTGCGACAATGAACTTGTCCGCTAAAGCGTTTTACATGCGCTGAGTCGTGGTGTAGATTGACTCGCGCGATTCGGGTTCGATGCGTGTGTTGAACCCGCGCACACACATAAATTATTTCACGTAAATTATTTCTTCTTGTGTCGCACGCGATCAACGTGCAAATTGCGCGCGTCTCTCGTTCTCCGCGGACGTGTGCGCTTCTCAAGCATAAATTTACATCCAAATCGGTATCATTTCGTCGCACATGCGAGAGACGTGTTCGCGCAGCTGGGTACCTTTATGGCGGACTCTGTGAACTCGAATTCGTTCGTCTCCAATTTCATCGCAAATGCACGACAGGCTGCTCGCCAAACAGTCGTGTTCTTGTTCTCGTAGTGAACCTTTTTTTTGGGCGACGGCAACTCGTAAATTCACACATTCGTGCATTACCTGTGTTCAGCGACTGCAAGCATCGCCTGAAACGCGCATCGCAGTCGCAGTGCGATCGCGTGAACGGCTGCGTGTTGCACAGGCCGCGTTTGCACTCGCCGGCGGCCAGCTGACTGGGGCACAGGTCGTGCTCGCGACAGCACTTGTCCTCTTCGGCGTAGCGCCCCAGATCGTTGTAGTCGGTGGCCAGGGTTCCTGTGTGGGCGCCGGGCGAGGGATGTCAAAACCAATTAGTATAATTGACTCTGAAAATTAATGTTTTAGCGGACTTGGAAATGTTCCTAAATTTCCAATAGTAGAGTACGACGGGGTTATTTTTGCATAGTAAAAGCAGTGTGCTCCAACGTCCGTAACATAGAGCCGATTTCAAAACGATTGAAAATTGTGAATTGGATTGAATTGAATATGTGGATGTGGAATATTGTTGTCATGTGATAATTCAATGCACGGAGCTATTCGCATGTTTTCGGGCAGCGGGGCGAATGGAAGCCACCATCTTACCACTTTGGCTTTATGCGCTCGTTAAATGCGCATGTAAATTGTGGCTGAAAATGATGTTTTTCGTGATTTCGAGCACATTTTTGTGGTTTTTGATCAAATTGTTATTAACATTTAATATGTTATTGTTGGTTACGATGATAAGACCTTTCTGAACAAATCTTCTTGCTGATCCTATCACAAATTCACCTCTGTAGACCTTCCACTTTGATAAATCAATATCTTCGAATATCTTAGCAATATTTGTCATTTTTCAGGTTTAAGGTACTCAAAATATATTTTATTTCTATCGCTAATTGAAATCCGTTGCAAAATGCATCATTTCGCACCCAATATTCCACTTTCAGGAAATGATTGTTTTTCGGTACAAACATCGACATGTTCAACAGCGCAGTGTGCTTGCAACTCACTCCTAATTATTTGGTAAATAGTAGTATGTTGAAGGTCAAGGTCTCACCTTTAAAATGATGTATAACATTGCCACCTAAACCATCAAATGAACCCTGCAACGACTAGTTAATCAAATCCCAATCTTAAACTATCGCTACTGGTAAAAAGACTGTTGCCGAAGCGTCCTGTATGATATGAGCAGTTGAAATTTGAAATTAAGGTATTGTATGGGAGATTTAAAAGCATTCTTGTCAAACTGTAGTAACAAATTTTCATTGCCCAACTTATAAACCATTCTGCATCAACAGATTGTCGATCAGTTACTTTCGACATTTGTTATTCATCATTCTATAACTTAAATACACACGATGCAATTCATAATGACTAGTGATCAAATTGCCATGGAAAAAAAAATGATTCACATTATCTAGTGAACCCTAATAATGCGAGACAAGCAGAACAAATTTAGTATAAATAATGTTAAAATAGCTAGATCAACAATTGCACCTGAAATATCTGAATAAGATCTCGTGAACTCTAACGCGAACTCTGTAGAATGCACATCGACATCATTTGAACTGGTTATTTGAATCGTCTCAGCAGGTACATATTTACATATGCTTACAACGGTTATGACGTGTCTCAAACCAGACAAATATTTGTTTGGCTATACTTCCGGGCTTACTCAGATACCGCGCAGCTTCCTCTTATCAGTGTGATGATGGGCTAAAGAACCAAACGCGATCATTGTTTATTCAAATTAAATGCCATAAATCCCATCTAATTGCCGCATCGATAGCGGGTTCTTGCCGCCGGCTGACGCGACAACTCGGAAATAAACGCCAACCACTGCCGAAACGGGTTTAAACACTCACTGAGACTGAGAGACGACTACCTGTTTGTCGTATGTTTGTATGTTTTTGTTTTGCGTTTTTTTCCCGCATCACTCGCAAGTTTGCGGTTTCTGCGCGTGCGCGCGACAGCAATCAAGGTTGGGCCATTCTGCGACGACGTGTGCGATGCGATTTCGTCTCTCTGTGCATATGATTATGTGACGTTGCGCATATTGCCGTTGTGCGTGTGGCGTGTGTGTGTGTGTGGGTGGATGGTCCGATGAAGATGCGAACGTTTCCGCATGTGGACACGCGGATATTATTTCCGCGCAAAAATAACGCACTCACCCGGACCGCACCATTTCGTGCCCGGATAGATGAAACCAAGTCCGCCCTGCAGCTCCGCGGTTAGGCCGCCCGTCTCCTGGCACACGGCCTCCAGGGCGATCACATTGTCGCGCGGCACTTGGCGGATTTTCTTCGGGTCGGCTTGCAGCAGCATGCGCTGAATGTCGCCGCTGCGGAAGGGGGAAATAGTGAGAATTAATTTGAAATGTTCAACAAGTTGGACGAGTTGACGATTAGTCGACCAGCAACATTAGATTGTTGCCTAGTTTAAGCATTAGAGTGAATCTAGTTTATGAATGTATTGTATATCTCCAAAAACGGATAAAACAAGCAATCGCTTACCGATCCGTGTGCAGCTTGCAGAATGGCCGCTTGGCAATTAGCTCCACCATCCGGCTCATCGAGTAGTCCGCAATTAGCACGGCAGCATCGCCAATGTCTGGACCGATAAGCGCCACAAATACGAGCATGAGCAGCATCGACGATCGAGCGGAGTGACGGCCCTTGTGCGAGTAGTTTGACATTTTGTGCTCCTTTTTCGGTGAGATGCGAGATCTAACGATTTGAAATGATTACACCACGCGCCATTTTCTGACAACATTAAATACCGAACTTTTTTGGTAGACATTAATTTATTTTAAATAGATTGGCTCTCTAGTTCCGATGTTTGGGAATTACCAAAGCTAATAAGTTGGTCATTCTGCAAAAGACTTAAACAACCAAGACGAGAATATAGTCGAATAGATATTAAGACAAAATCTTCTTAACTGCTATACTTAGAAATTCCTCCATCAATCATTAGTTGTTGTTCATTCAACCTGGCAATATTTTGATAATACTTTTACTTTTTCATGTATGATATTGATCGTGAACAAATAATTTCATTTTTCAAACTTCAAAATTCTTCAACTCTGAAACCAATTCATAAGATATGAAGATGTTCAAGAATGCACATTTTTTGCCATGTAATTCCTATGTTCAGCTCGGTTCAAAACGCTCGATGTGAACTAGATCTGAATTTTTACCATGTTTTAACATGTCAAAAATATAATTAATGTCCACGCTCGTCATAAGGTTGCTGAAATCTATCAGAAAAGTTAGGTGAACTCTCCTTTTTTTGGGCTGGCGCCTACTTTTATTTGTTTGACATAATAAGAATCAGATGAAATAACCTCGAATCACAGTAGAATATTCCATCATCCAAGGGTTCAGTATGCATATCTGAGTATCTAGTTTATTAATTGTACTCCCGATTTGGGTGAGTTTCCAATCCGAAGGTTTGAAGTGCTTGGCATGTAATTTGTACGACTTCCATGCTCATTATCCATTCTATACTTTATCTAATTGCCCAGGCATATCGCATTCCGCGGATCTGTCAATAATTACCAAGGCATATAATCAATAATATACCCATTACACGATTACCATTTCAACGGTCGTCTACTATACACAATGTACTATGTAAGTGGTCACACAAACAAGACAATTCAATCGATTCGATTGCGCGCGCGCACGTCGAACGGACGACGTCATGCGACCATCATCCAATCCGCAGTCACGAACGACCGGGTGAAATTCGATGACGCGTGCAGCGGTAAAAATAAAACTGGTAGGACCGACGACCACGTAGATTCTTATAGCCGATTCGACCAAATCCAGTTTACTGAATTGAGTGTTCAAAATCGAATGCGCGACAAAGCGCACGCATGGATATGTCGCGTGTCGCGTGTGCGTGATTGAACCGGTTTTCTCAGAAAAGTTCCGATCAGGAAACAGCGAGCAGCAGCAGCAGCATGTGCAATCAGAACATAATATAATCGGTAATGATGGCTGGTGATAATTAGTGGAATTCTACTTGATTTATATGACATGTTACTTGGTTGCTGCGCGACTGCAATTCACGATCTAATCGATGTATCTCTATCATAAAATAGAACACATATGACTAACAACAGTCCAACTAACAAAGTATTATTGTGTTTCTGATGTTGTTCGCAACCGGTTTGCGCCATACATACATTATTCATCGCGCCTCCACGTATCGATTACGATAATAATGCCTGCGTCGTTCGATTACAACTATTATTATCCAAACCAGAATGCAGTTTCGCGAGATTGACGTAAAATCTCCGACATGATGAAACATCTGCACGCGAGTAGCAGCAGCAAAAACCCCCAGCTGCCCAATAACGTTCGACATTTGCACACGCGTGCAACTGCAATTAATTGCCGTGTGAGCACATGGCACACATGTTCATGTTCATGTCGTGTCCTAGTTCTACGCGCTACGATGGTATGCCCACGTTCTTGAGGCATTCTCAAAATTACACACTGCAATATCGCCGCTTCGCATGGACGAGCGTTCTTAAGACGTCAGCAGCAGCAGCATCCACAGCAGCTCAGCTGACCCATGACAAACGCAGAACGTGACGAGTGGCCATAAGCCGTCGTCAGCGCAACAAAAACCTGACGGGTTTACTACATGGGCTGAGAAGTCCCGGGACAAACTATGAAGGAATAATCTTTTACAAAGTCTATAGAGCTAATAGCCTTAAATCACCTGTCCTACAACATCTCGATCTCCTTCAAAATGTATTCGTCGCTTACCCTTGCAAGAACCTCTTTTTTCTCGATTTAGAATGCTTCATTTTTTTCCTGAAGCTACCATTTTAATTTTGGAATTGAACAATAGATTTACCGGAAGTCTTTCCGTAAAGATATGACGCAAGCTCCAAAACGTATGCGCGATGTGTATAAACAATTTATTTATGACTTCAAGGGATCAGCAATCTTCAGGTTAATTGATGTTGTCGTCAGGAACTGTCAAATTTAGGCGTCCACTGCGCGCATCATCTTCGGTGCCCAAATGGTCGGTACAGAATAGTTTAACAAATTTGCGAAATTTGATTTCGGCTAGAGCAGACCCCAGATAACAATTTTTCAAGACATGTTTTAGCTCCATCGGCTCTTCTACTTATCAGAAGTCAGTGCTTTGATAAGTCTTTGAGTCTTTGAATATCTTCTTCTTCATATGTTAGGACATGTTGAACTTCGAGTTACAATAAAGGCAATTACTTCCAAACTAATTACAGTTCGGTTATTAGATTTTTTATGGCTGGCTAAAAGATTACCATGATAAATATTAAATTTGTTTTTTATAAAAAATTTCGTTCCTTCATAGTTTGTCCCGAGACTAATCAGCCCATGTAGTATATGCGTGCCCAAGAGCTTGGTTGTATATTGTTACGGCTGCACTGCACAAAGTAGTCGTATCAACATCAACAGTGGTTGTGCTGTTGAGCTCTTGCTCTTAGGAACATCGTTGCATTGTTCGCCTCACAATTGAGATGCAACATAATCACGGAGATTTCATATTTTCCGCACTGGTCGCGCGGTTAGTGTGGTCAAAATCGTATGTGATTCATGCTGCTGTGCTGTGGCGTTATTGAGTTGGGACGCGCAGAACCGAAGCACCAAAGCGTGCCGTATCGAAATATTTGCATATCGCAAATGGAGCATATTAATACACATCACATGCACAATAGGACGACGCAAAACGGGGGCAAACGCGGACAATGCACGCCAGCATTATATATGTATGTGCTGTACTACATATTGCACAAGTGCGCAGCGCGCGGTGCAAGGTCTCACATCGTATCGTATCGTACGCAAAAAAACATACACAACGACGCCATCTCGCAAGAAACACAGCTCCGATCGCCTTCAACCAATTAATCGGCCAGCCAGCCACAGCCAACATGAATGAATCACTAGCACAACGCTCGTGCGTCGCAATTTCACCTTACACAATTTTGCGCAAATGATGAAATATTCGCGAGCACCAGCGACGTCGACGACGATTTTGCCGTCGCCGTCGGCATCGCCAAGCATCAGATTATGTGCTCCATCATGGCACCGTCGTCGTCGTCGTCTCGTGGGGTTGACGCGGACGACCTTGAACCCTGCGCTTGGGCAAATGGTGATGATGGGCCGAGCCCACACGCGCGCGCATGAGCATAAGCATATGCATATGCATACTGACATATTTCCTCGAGCCACGCGCCACGCGACGAGCAGCGAAGCCGGCAGCTGTCACCACCACCGAACAACTGTGTTCGTGAACGCGTGCCGTTTTGATGTGCGCTCTCGATTGGAGGGGATCAGATCACCGGTGTTCTATAGTAGATCCATGCGAAAAGTTGTTTGAATGATAAATATTCACGCTTGAGGATAATATGAACGTTATATCGGTAGAACTGATTCAACTGAATTTATTGAAACTAGAAACGATTTTCAAGAATGTTTTCGAATGATGAGGGTTTGTGACAAATTGAATTACGAATCATTTGAGAATACTTGTATCGCTCTAAGTTTTCCAGATTGAAGTCCTTTAAGACAAAGACAAAACACATTTATTTGTTATGGAGTGAAATTAAAACACTGTGTTTATTCAACTCTCAATACAAATAGGAATTTCAGAAGCGCGCAAGATTTCTTGAATAATAAATATTATGCGATATTCATTCCTAAATCAAGCTACTAATGACTAATGAATGAACAGCGCAAAATATGTCTTATTAGGAATCTTATCACGATACGGGCGTATTTCTTACAATACAAATTATCTTGATATTTTCCAAATAATTGAAAAAATCTTCAAATATTTAAAAAATACATATTTCAATTCAATATTTTCCGGTTCAAATTAGGTGCGAGCCCCCCAAATGAACGCTTACATTTCATACAGACACCACAACCACCGGCGCGGAGATTTGCAAGCTGAGATTATTCGCGAAACTGTGATCGCAAACGCGCCGCCACACACACACGGTTGGCATTACATAAATTATCATAAATTATAATGTGGGTATGCGCGCACGATGACCAGTACCAGAAAAACGCACCGCTCTGCGCGAGACGCGTGCTGCCGACTGTTCGTTCATTTCCCCTCCTCGCATCTCCACCTCCCCATCCATGCATGAGCAGCGCCAGCATATGAATATGAATAACATATCGCTGAATTCGTCGCCGGTGCGCGCTCGGCTCGGATTGTCTCGTGTTAGTGTTGCGGTCGCGTGGTATTGACCTTCTCGAGAGTATGGGCGCGCGGAATTCGAGCCAGCCAGCGACGGCGCGGTCGCTCTTTCGAATGCCGTACGAGATTTGCAGATTGAACGTAGGGGGGACGGGGCAATGTTGCGCACTTTTATGAAAAGATGAATATCTCCGGTTAAAGGACGGTTATTTCCTCCTTCGAATTCAGAATGTGTTGCGAATTATTTCAACATTCGTCCGTTCTCGAGATACTCGAACTTGAAGTGCGCTAATTTGCCCCGTCCTCCCCTACATATAAGTGCTCTATGCACGTACAACGTGAGTTTGCTTGTTTTACAGTCTACTGCTATATTTTGACAAATTATGCTGCGCGCTCGAGTTAATTAATTTGAACACGTTGTACAGAACAAGCAAACAGGTGCGCACCGCATAACACCCATTTCAAGTGCACCCCGAATAAATATCGTCGTCGTCGTCCGTCCCCCACACTTGATAAACTCTATCCGCACACAAACTTCTGGCTGCGGCGGCGGTCCATTGAACCTGCGTGTGTGCTTAATCATGTTGTGGTTTTGAAAGTAAGAGCGTGCGTACGCACTGTGAGTCGTGCAAACAGTAGCAGCATCAACTCAAGTTTATTTGAGTTAGTATGTCGGCGTATGTCGGCGTTCGTGCATTTAGTCGGAAAGATATACGGAAATCTTTGGGCGAGTGAATCGAGCGTATATTCAGTCTGTGTGCGAATCCAATTACAGGTATCAGCTTGCGCGATATTGACCGTTTGGCGGCAATAAACGCGCTTCGCGTTCTTTTTTTTGTGCGCGTCATGTGAGCGAGCTGCTTGAGATCGAGCACAAGAATGTCGGCATCGATTGTGACGGTCATTGTTTATTCGTCGTATGTTGTCTGTGGACGAGTGCACGTCAGGCGCACAGCTCAAGTACTCTAGCATATGTTTGCTAGCGTGATCGTTATTGAGTGCACGGTTTCCGTGTAAATAGTAATTAGCTAGCATGTGACAAATAAGATAAGCCCCCACACAATCGGTGACGGCAGATGACATTTGCAAATCATTGATTAGCACTTGTGCAGAACGCCAGTCATTCTGGCACATGTTTGGATATTTTATTATTATGTTGTTTCGAGTCAAGGCGATTTGCTGATGTGCATCAAAGTGCAGAGATTCAAAACACGCAAATGCGTTTTTAATACATTAGAACAACCTGTAATTAATAAATATCACACACACACACACATCGCTCTTGACAAATTCAACTTAACATAGCGGAGAATATCATTCCCATTCTATCGTTCTAATTTATCTCCCATTCGAGACTGTGACTGTGCAATTACCGCGCCGAGACACACATTTTGTTCTAATTGCACATTAAATAGATCTTGTTGCAATGATATTGCGTGCACTTTCAAGATCATATCGCAGTTGTCATAATAAGTGTGTAATTGTATGGATTCACCGGTCCGAACGCAAAGCGCACGCGCACGATGTCAGGTGAGGTGCGATGATGCCTCATCGCACACACGAACATCGATCATTAGTACTATAACTGTAGTGCAACTAATTCGCACAGCGGCGGATTAGATTCGGATTAGATTGTATGCGCACAGCTATTTGTCGGAGTCAAATGCAACGCAATTTATCCCGGCGAATTTACGGTTCGAGTTGACTACCTATTGAACACTTAAGTGCACAACATTGTTAGCACAACAATCGATCGCAAGCGATCGATGACCTGCATATTACAAAGTAAACTGCTGAAAATTACGGGTGCGACCGGTTCAACAGCCACTGCCGCTCATTGTCCATTAACCGCGCAATAAACCTCAATAATTTGATATCATAGGATAGGGTATTTGAACAAGAGCTTCGTCATATAGGATACATAATTTAGTAACAAGCATAAACTAGATAACATTTAATTATAACGCTAAAATTTGATGTAATAAATGCGTCCAAATGAGCATAATTATCCAAATATACCAAAGTAACAAGCGACTCATCTTATCGGTGAGGAAAAGATTGACTTATTCAATTTCAAAGATCGAGCGTTCCTAATGAAACATGCTATACAACTGCACATTTGAGTGTGCACGAGAACATCACGCCGGCGCCGGTTCGCAAACAAAACGGCTCGAACTCGCTTCGGTCTACCGAACAAACATTTCGAAACACCTCTTGTGGCAAAGTGTAATTTACAATCGCTGAGGTGTTTGCTTGTGCTTCATAGCCTACACACACACATAGTAGACTGTCTGCCGCGGCATCTCGACTAACTTTGCAAACGAGATCCTGCATTCTGCATACCGCTGATGTCGGCACAAATGATGTATGTTCATGTGCCAGACACAAATTCGCACGCGCACCCTTCGCGCACAGAGTTGTTCTCTGTTTCCGACACGGGCGGGCCGACGGCAACGTTTCTACTACATGGGCTGAGAAGTTCCGGGACAAACTATGATGGAACAAAATTGTTGATGAAAACTTGTTTTAATCCTTACAAAGTTTTAATTTAGCTCGATAGCCTTAAATCAGCGATCCTATAACGTCCGGATAACCTTAAAAAAATATTCGTCGCTAACTCTTGCAAAATGCTCTTTTCTCGATTTAGATTGCCTCATTCTTTCCCTAGAGCTAGCATCTTACTAATTTGGGAAATAAAAAATAGACGCTGAGGGCTAAATACTTATAAAACTATAGAGACTATGATGATTTTAATGGCTGGCTGAAAGATTACTATGCTAAATAACACTAGACGACATTTTTTCTATCGGCC